>SNQJ01S0092267.1:60470-72602 GCA_010110895.2 Picea sitchensis
AAAAAAACCGCCCAAAATCTGGGATTGTCAGACACAGTTGTCGTATCTGACGCTCCCACGCACACCCATGCAAAGAATATAACACATACCCAACAAAGGGGAAGCGGGACTACAAGGTAGCATCCATCCATAATGGTGCAGTGCACCTAGCCTGCCAGTTGATTGTTGGTAAGATAGTAAGGAATAAAATACCCACGTAGGTCACGGGGTTTGTCTTCGACCTCGCAAGAAAATGCGTGGAAGGGATACAAATGAACTGGGAAATCCACCTCATCAACCAGCTAGAGAAATAATGTCATGAAGCTTAGGATCAAGGCTATGAGTTCCACTTTAGTTGGTTGTTGATCCTCATCGCCTTCATTTCTTGGGAGATGCCGGAAGGTGTGACCTTCCCTGAGATTGAGCCATCAGAACCCTTAGATGTGAATTTCACCATGCTCTGGTATTCGAGCGACATGGCTAAACAATGGCATTCAAATGCAGTGTTCCACACCTATTACCTACAGTTGAAGAAGGATATTGAGTCTTCCCCTTGCATGACACCGAATACCCCACATAGGTTTAGACCATTTATGAAGTTCCGCGGAGATAGACATTTTATTTATATCACTGCGCAAGGAAACGAACATAAAGAAGAGCTCCAATATTACTGCAAGCTCACTGAGGAGGACATGGAAGAAATAACTAAGGAGTGGCCCATGGAGATCCTTGTACCAGTTGAACAGGCAGAACTGTCCGACCCCGACCTAATCGAAAGTCCTCTAGTCACTCGCGAAGAGTATGATGCACCCAGCAGTAGCAAAAGGAAGAAAAAGGAAGAGGTACAAAATTTAAACAACGCATCAGAAGAGACTGCCTCAGATTCACCTGGAGGTGGAGGTGATGACGAAGTAGACAAAGGAGAAGACAAAGGAGAAGAAGACAAGCAGAAACAAGGTGAAGTATCATCACCTAGAGACCCTATTGACGAAGCTGAGACCTCCAAGAAAAGAAAGGTTTCCCCCACGGAACCTACATCGTGGAAGAAGTCCAAAGCTACTAAACAATAGATGCAAACTGTGCTCATGATGGATGACATAGATTTAATCATCGTCATTGTCTTAGATACCTCAAAATATATCTTACAGCATAATGAAGCCAAACAAGAGACCATGTATGAAAGAATTGAAGCAGAGCTGAAAGGGGTACAACAAGCCCTCCACTCCAGTCGTGCAGTGTCTACTGCACCCCCATCATCATAAGGAATAGATTTGGGAGATGAACCTACCCAGCTCTGCCAAATAGCAGATGTGACTGAAGCTCGCCTTCGTCGTGTTCCGAAAGAAAAAGAGCAGGTCACAGAGGCCTTAAAGCAAGCAAAAGAGTAAGCCAAATAACAACATTGGGTTGCGCAACAGGAAAAAGATGACATCCAAGACAAGTTTGCAGAGGATAGAGCGCAGATCCATAAGGAGAAGGAACAACTACTCATAGAGAATATTTGAGTTAAAGAAGCAGTCATTAGAGCACTTCGCTGTGTGACAGACTTAGAACAGATGGAAGAATACCCAGTAGAAAGACAAGTAGGGAAGCTTTTCGAATCCATTCAGCAACTCCAACAGAGGATAGGCGAACTGGAGTTACAATAAGTGTCAAGCACTCTGCAGGAAGTGTGAGACCAGAGAGAAGAAACTGCCTGAAGCATAGTCTAGAGAATCAAGGCATTGCCGTTAGAATGTAAGCAACTCAACGGTCAAAGTGCGCAGACTTACGAGTGCCTTGCAGAGGACCCTGAACTAAGGACACTAGAGTCACAGCTTAAGGAGTCCAAGCAACAAAAGGAAATGGTGCAAGCACAGTTGATGCCACTAGTAGCAGTGGAGAGGATGAAACGATTCCAGGAACAGTGCACAGTTCGACAAAAGGTCCATGCCATACAGAGTAAGGTCATGGAAGTGACCCAACGACTCCAACTAGTGCAGGATGCAGCTTGCATACTTTTTTAGGAGATTGAAGGATGAGGTGCAGAACTAGAACAATTTGTCACCATAGTGGAACAGCGCTTGGAAGGACCTATGACAGAGAAGGTTATTCAAGAGTTTGTCGAGCAGGAGGCTCTGGCGAAGCAACAGGTCGAAGCATCTCGAGCCAAGCTCGAGGCATTTGAGGCAGAGTTACTGAGATTAGAGTGACTTGGGACGAGTCATAGGTGAGTGTTGAGGGCACATTGGACCTTGACCAAGTTTTGGAGAACCTTGGTCACGTTTGACCAAGTTTTGGAGAACCTTGGTCACGTTTGACCAATTTTGGGACTTTGACAGCTTGGTCAAAGGTGGAGTGCAAGGTGAAGCGAAGATCACAGGATTTCGCCCCCTTTTTGTGGGATTTTTGGGTTTAGGGTTTATGAAATGGGTTATGGGATGTCGGCACATGGGTTTAACCATGTTTAGGCCCATTTTTTAATGTATAAATAGATAACTAGGCGATGTAAGAAGGGGCCAGTGTGCTAAGTGAAGAAGTAGTGAATGCTTGTGGCTTAGTGCAGAGCTAGAGGCTTTGTGCATACTGTGTGTTAAAAACTTGTAGAGCTAAGTGCAAGTGATTGTAAGAAGCTTGTGTGCAGATTGTAAGAAGGATTTGTGCTTAAACCTAGCTCGGGGAAGGAGGATCTGGTGAGGTGCGCGCAAATATCCTGTCCTATGTGGAGTGGGTTCTTGTGGCTCTGTGCTTGTAGAATATTGAAAGGAGACAATAAATAAGAGAAGAGTTGGTGGACGTAGCCCCGCGCTGGGGGGTGAACCATGTATATCCTTTGTTATGGTTGCCTTGTGTGATTGATGTGATTTATGCTTAATTTTTTTATCTTTATGTATGTTAGATGCATCTGATGTAGTATCTTAATGCCTAGTGATGTGAATGACTGCTAGATTTGATCTATTTCTATGTGCTAAGTGCTTGGAAGTGTTAGATATTGTTGAATAYTGCATTGTTCTGTAATTAGGGTTTGAATATGCAATATAAATAAGGGTTAAATGCTAATGAATGTTAACTGCTAAGTGCTCTGTTAAGGTATTGTAATCACAGATCTATGTCCCAGCTGGGTTGCAAAAATCTAAGTCCTGCAACCCCCCATGCCTATACCATGGGTGAGACTTCATCTGCTTCCCAGGTGTTGCCGAAAGGGTCGATAGTTAGGGTTTTGTTGGTGCATTGTTGAAGCGTTGAACCCTGGGTCTGCCCCTATGCCAACAAGGATATAAATGGGCCATATCCAAGCTATGGAGAAGGAGAGAAGAATTCAACTTTGAGAGAAAAGTTACTCTGGAGAAATTATTCACTTCATATTAAGTCTGCATCCCTTTGTCCTTTTAAGTTTGAACACATTGTTCAGCCCCCAATCTCTTCCCTATTTGATGGAGAACCTCACTGTCTCTCCTATATGAGCTTGACTTTGGTGGAGGATTGAAGTGGTGGAGGCCCAAATAGAAGGGACTTAGTTTCTCGATTATGAATGTGCCGACACAGAATTTTGTCATTCATACACTTCTATTGATTACATTTTAATAGAAATACTCTTTTCTCGTCCAATTAATGTCTTGAAAATATATGAATTTTTATTCCATGGACATATTTTTTATGAATATTGATCGATTATGCTATTATATGTGCTAACTTTATACATTATCACCATATACTTATGTATCTTGGTTGTTGAGGACAAGTTGCAAGTGTATTTCTTTGAGTCAAGTGCTCAATGGTGGACTTCATCGAACGTCTGGAAGAGGTAGGTTATTTATCTTGTCTTGTTAGCATATTTGTTTATATAGCATACTTGAGATTAGAGTCGATTTCTGTAGTCATTTCCATGTGTTGTGGTTTACCCCATGTACACATTGTAATATAAGTAAAGTCGAGGACAATTTTTTTTTATATTTCATCTCTCAAAAATATGGTGTCGTGGTACAAAATTGGGGCTCACAGCCTCAAAATACATATATGGTCGATCAATACAATAACCATAGCATCTACACCTATGGCGTCGGATGTGTGTCATGATAACATAGTATGGTATTTACAAGACATCGAAAGAGTCACACCCAAGCATGAGGCACACCTACCACCTGTCGTTGCATCGCCTCTGACAGATCCTCTACCTGAACCATCAAAATTCTTATTGTCAAACGAGATAGGTTGCCCTGCACATTTTGAAGCACTCTATCAATGTCTCCTCTTGCTGGCTCATCCTCCCAGTGCCTCTATCGATGTCATGGGATTCCATCTGTTCATTGTGGATGCACATCTGCATAGCATACATGTTTTAATTAGTACTTTCCATCACCCAAAAACATTTTTGTTTTCTGTTACAAAAATACAAAAAAATGAAATATTCAAAAAAAAATCATACCTATGTCCCTGTAGGTGGAACCTGGTGTTAATGGCATGTATGTATCTCCTCTGAAGTCGATCCCTGCATATGGGTAGTTTTCCAAAGCTATCACTTGCCGATTCCACCAGAATAAAAACTCATCATTGTAGGGTGTTGGTACCCTACCACCTCCCAACCGCCTTATCACTTCGATCCACCGAGCCATGGATGGATCACAAAGTCCATGCGGAACAATATCAACTCTCGGGTCCAATCCTAGAACCCGCTCAAAGAAAAAAAAACTACATAGGATAGACACAAACCCGAAGTTACTCTTTCTACCTTGTTTATAGTCTGTTAGTTGGATCTTCATGTTGGCCAGTAGTGAGGTGCACTAGTCATAAACTATGGGTCGCAAGCACTCGACCAAGTAGAACATAAGTGGCCTTGATGCTTAATGCAACGAGGTCGACCATGTGATCTGTGCCAACACTAGGAAAATGATATTGAGACTCAGGTTGTTGATCGCTTTGATCGGGAGTTGGCTCCCTACCTTCTCGGTCCCTAAAACACAATGGGTGGCTATGTATTCCTCTATGTTCATACCACTCCCAACTCCTCGAGATTTGAGGTTCACCACCTCACCCTGACGTGACAATCCTGTCTAAAATTATATTTCCTCGACTTTAATCCTCAATGGTTTTCCATCAAGGTTGAAGGCCCCTATATCTAGATTCCTCTAGTTCACGAGCATATGGAGTAGTCTCACTTGAGCCCTCATCCCTTTTAGAGCCAAAAATTTATATAGCCCACATCTTCTTAATTCCATTTGGGCCCCTGGATCTCTCTCCACTACAACATCAACCTCTTCATCCTCTCTTTCTCTCCACTCTAGCACCATCCTACAAGTTTAAAATCAAGTTTTGAGCAGGGATGATTTTAAGGATGGAAATTTATTTTAAAATGTAGAAACCTTGGCAAATCTTACTAATACTTCATATGCCAACTATAAATGTTTGGCTATATTTTTTTAAAAATATTCAAATTTCTAAGGATTTTATATAGTTTTTATAAAATTTTGGTGATTTTGAAGGTAAAATAATTTTATCCTATAGAATTTGGGCAAATCATTTTTAAAATAACGAATCTCGGTTTTGGAAAAACCATGGAAAATTAGCCCATGAGAGAAATTTAGCCCCTAAAATCATCCATGGTTTTGAGTCAATATCCTTTAAAAAATTCAACTCACGGACTTGTACATGAGTTGTAGTTTACATAGTCACATATAGGCCTACATATATGTGGTTTGTTTTGATATCATTCACATATAGGGCTGCGTATACACAACCCGATGAATCACAGCCTGTGTACACCCTAGTTTCTAATTTATGCCTTAAAATACTAAAAAATTGAAGCCTAAATGATAATTTTAAACCAATAGAAATGAAGAGAAGGGCAAGAAGACTTACTTGGTCCATATGGTTGTCAACTCTGTCACTCATAGATCCTGCAATCCGTAGTTGAAACTCGTGGGAAATTTGGTCCAAAATGCACTATTTGGGTAAAAAATACAAATGATATGGTAAATTGGTTATTTTTTATTATTTATAGAAAAACATTACCCACTTTACATAGTTTTTTCTAATATTTTGGCCTAGTGGACTAATAATGCAGTGGATGGAGTTGGTTTTGGTGGTTTTATCTAGGGATTCTTGCGGTTTCCTGTGTCATGAAGTTCGTTCGTAGCTTCGGCAAGTATTTTCATTGACCAGCATATAGGATAGGCCATCACTCTATTTTTCCCACTTGCATTATCCTATGACTGCAATTTGTATGCCTTAGGGACAAATCCATTTATTAGTGACATGAATCCTTCTTTTTGCAACTAGAAGTGTCATTAGTGAATGGTAGAGACTTANATAGGATAGGCCATCACTCTATTTTTCCCACTTGCATTATCCTATGACTGCAATTTGTATGCCTTAGGGACAAATCCATTTATTAGTGACATGAATCCTTCTTTTTGCAACTAGAAGTGTCATTAGTGAATGGTAGAGACTTAACAAACATGGGTTCCCTAGTTAGAACCTCTGTGTCGTTCGATGCCCATGCAGAGATTTTGTCTGTAGGACCGAGAGTCCCTTATAGATAATATATGACTTTGTGTTTGAACCTCATTTCTTACTCATAAGCATGCTGACCTATACCTAGTGGGACTCCCAGCAAGTCTAGTTTAAGCTCTTTTCCGACTCTCTCAGAAAGTGAAAAGATTGTCGAGTGAACTTGTCTCTTTCACACTCATACATTGGATTTGAAAGGACATTTATTTGGTGCAAGTTTAACCTTTTTTCAAACCAAGTAGACTAAATTTACGAAAAAGGACATTCTTTGGCATTAAGTTGTAATTGCATCTCATTCTCTAGCTTGCAGTATTGATCCTATTGTTGGTTCTCGCTTTCGCGTTATAATCCTATCACCTTAGTAGTTTGCATCATCATCCAAGCAGATCCTTGTTTATATCCTTTGCATATTGACATCCTATACCCCAAGAGGAAACATTCCCCCGAGTATCCATGTCCTACATGCACCTCCTTGCATTGAGCATAGGTATGTTCCACTATTGGAACTAGTTTCTTACTCGCGACACTCATTTCCTCCTATGTATCATAGCATTCATTTGACTATGAAAAAACAAAAAATATGGGTGGGAAAAGAATATTATCTTATATTGGCAATAGTTGTGTCGCCTTTGAACAAAGAAATTTTTTTTGAGTCCACTTGTCATCAAAATTTTGGGTTTAGCATGACCTTAGGAAGCTAAGCTTGTTACTGAGAGTTTACTCCCCTGACTGGTTACTCTTCCAATCCCTATGGAGAGTTTGATTGGTGCCTTCTGCATCACAAAGTTTCATCATTAAATCTATGTTGCCAGAGTCATCCATATGTATCGTGCTCTTATTCAAAGGATGTTCATCAGCTTGTGTCGACCATTTCTCACAACTCTTGACTTTTCATGTTGTCCATACCCTTAGTGTGTCTCAGAATTACATGAAGCTATAAGTCATATCGTTCACCCTGTTCCTAATTTCCTTATGGGTAGGTAACCTTGAACCCAGCAATCGACATCTCCTCATTGGTCATTGACTGGGAGGTTTCCCTTGTGTTCGATGACAAGAAATCTATTCACACATTGGTATTTGTGCAGCTTCTTGGATTCCATTAGCCTTATTGGTGGTTTCCTCTCCTTTTTCGACAATTTTCCTCATTGGATGTTATTCAAAGGGTCTTTTTCGTGAACTACTTGCATCTGGTGCATGTGAAAGATGCACAGGGTCATTTGTTCGTGAATATGTTCTTCGTCCGAGTTCCTCCAAATCATCAAGACCCTGCTTTATACCTCATGTTGAATGATGAGAGATGCCTTAATTCTCTCATTTTAGTGGGTCTCCTTCCATCAAATTCAACACATCTATTCTAGAAACGATACCTAGAGTCCTATGAGTACCTAGAGGCTTGCATTCATCAATGGCAGGTTCTCTCACCATCAACAGTTGAGAATACATCAATGTCTCCTGGTCGATGGATTCTTCAAGTGTTCGACATCAACACCTTTATTCACACTTGTAAGAATGTACTCAATCCCTTAATACCTACTTTCATTATCGGTAGGTTGTCTCGCGTTTGTTAACGGTGTACCTTAATGACCGGTAATCAAATGAAGTCTCATTGTGTTTGACCTCAACTCCTTTATTCATTATTCACATGATGTAGACTTTCACCTTTGGTGGCTTGTGTAGAAGACTTAAAGACATCAGTTCATATTCGCAGCTTTCCTGAGTTGTTGCTATCTTTCATTGGACCAATACCTATATGACTTCAGTGATCATGGGAGATTAGATTGTACTTCATTGTATACAAATATCTTTAGATTGATTTTGAGACTATTTTTCACTGGGCCTTGTTCGTGTCTATGACATCCTATCGCATGTATCTACTTTTGTATTGCTTATTCATGGCCATGAACAAATTTTTGGTATATTTCCACATGGATCTGTAGTGTAATTCAAATTTCCATCCATGTACACAAAGTCATTATGGATTGTAATATTCTTATGAGAAAATAGTTCGTCCATATGGGTCTCCATTACTCCACTTCTAGGAATTATAATGTATTTAGGCCATTGAAGATACTCCTCTGACATCACACATTAGGGGGCATCTATTATTGGAATATTTTCCTCGCCCCATGCAACTTGCTTAGAATGCCTTTCCCATTTCTATATGTAGACTTGAATTCCCCTTTTGAAGTTCTCGAAGCTAAAAAACATATTTTTCCACACATACGCGCCCTAACAACTATACATCATGTGTATACGCAGGTTGCACCATTACAGCCCACGTACAATGGGTTTTGTGCTCAAAATTAAAAAATGGTGTCAGGTTTCCATGTCATGTCATAGGATCTATTATCCTTGATCTTCCATATACTGGATATGTTCTAACTCGGCCCTGCAGTTCCATTTGAAGGCTATAAATGGGTCGTATCCAAGCTGTGGAGAAGGAGAGAAGAATTCAACTTTGAGAGAAAATTTACTCCAGAGAAATTATTCACTTCATATTGAGTCTGCATCCCTTTGTCCTTTTAAGTCTGAATACATTGTTTAGCCCCCAAGATCTTCCCTATTTGATGGAGAACCTCATTGTCTCTCCTATATGAGCTTTCCTTTGGTGGAGGATTGAAGTGGTGGAGGCCCAGCTGGAAGGGACTTAGTTTCTCATTTTTGAACGTGTCGACACGAAAGTTTGTCATTCATACACTTTTTTTTATTACATTTTAATAGAAATACTATTTTCTCGTCTAATTAATGTCTTGAAAATATACGAATTTTTCTTCCATGGGCGTATTTGTTATGAATATTGATGGATTATGCTATTATATGTGCTAAATTTATATATTATCACCATATACTTGTGTATCTTGGTTGTTTAGGACAAGCTGCAGGTGTATTGCTTTGATTCAAGTGCTCAACGGTGGACTTCATCGAACGTCTGGATGAGGTAGTCTCTTTATATTGTCTTGTTAACATATTTTTTTATATAGCATACTTGATATTAGAGTTGATTTCTATAGTAATTTTCATCTTTTGTGGTCCATGCCATAGAGTGATTTTCCTCTTAACAAATGCACATGTTATATCACCACATACAACAACTAGGTTATCCATTCTCTCTCATTGATAACCATTCCCCTCACTATGTCACATTCCACTCATCAGTCCATGACCAGTTGTTATGGTATTCATCTGAGTTAATGTTTCCAAGTCAAGCTATTTGTTGTGCATATTTTTTCAAGCGAAGTTTCCCTGCATTAGCCTCCTATAGTCCATTTTTTCCTCTTTCTCCCGACCATCCCTGTGTCAGTTTTGCTCCATTATGATTTTCACACCATCTATCTTTACATGTTTCGTGTCTATTGATGGAGGATTCATCAAGTCCCTCCTTCGATAGATTTCACCCTGTCAACTTCATCTCATTATCAGTATTGAAATCTAGAAACCCATCAGTACCATGGAACTTGCACACATCAGTGGCAGGTCTCCTTGCATTTTGACGGTGGGTTTAAATCATTGGCTCCTGTCAAATGAATCTACAAGTGCTTGACATCAACTCCTTTATTCACACTTTGTAGATTGTACTAGGTATCTTGGGTTCCATCATCATCATTGATGGATTCCATCACTATTTTTAATGATATACATTAATGACTAGTAATCAGATGGTTTCTACCTTGCTCGACTTAAAATCATTTATTCGCATGTTGTAGCTTCATACCATCCAGATGTAGGAAGAAGACCTTGGGAAAGATCACACTTTTGTTAGATGACATTATTTCCCAAGTTGTGATGGATAATATTCATGGGAACTTCACATATTGCTCAGTTATTGAGTCATCTTATTGCTTTGTGTGACATCACATAGATCCACATTTTTAGTTGGTTGTGGATATTATTTCACTTGTATCTTGCATGGATCCACAGTGTATACTTTTGTGGCCATATTTGAGTCATGATTGGTTCTTTATGGATCCACAGTGCATTATTTTGTGTCCATCATCCCATTACTTGTGTCATGCATGGATCCGCAATGTATTTATGGCGGATATTCTCTTGTCTTTCTTACCGAGCATGGGTATGATCACCCTGGGGATCTTTTTCTGCAGGACTGATGATGCTCTTCTCCAAGCTTCTTTTCCCAAAGATCTATGACTTGATTTATAAAGTGTTTCAGCCATCAAACACCTCTTCTGACCTCACACTTTAGGGGGCATCTGTTATAATTTTATTTTCCACCTAATCATTAGGTCATTATCACCTAAAGATCACCTATCCAATCCAACAACATCCTCCACTTATTCTGTGAGATTCTAGCCTAATTTCCACTTGGTTGTTGTTAAACTTAATTAAGGGTGTGACCGAAAGGGTTGGTCTCACTTTCCCTTCATTATGGATGCAACTAAAAGGATTGGTCACTATTTCTGGCATGCTAGGTCATGACCAGGTCACTCTTTCCATTTGTATGGGTCACGACCGAGCCTAGAACCTCCTATTTTTGGACTTGGTTGCAACGAATGAGATCTCCCACTGATTTCTCGGGTTTTACTCTCAAGAAGGATTCCATTGTGAGCTCAAGAATCCTATCCTAATAAATATATGGCCTTATCCCTAAATCCCTATAAGAACCAAGCCATTTCCATGGGAAATAAGGAGGAAAAAAGAGTTACCAAGGTTACTCTGGTGATTTGGTTCCAATACTTGGGAAAGGAGCTTGGAAGGAGGGAATCTATTCAGTCTACATCTATAAGTTGTAATATTACTTCTTTGATTAATATAAGACATATTGGATGTTTCCCTCTATTCAACTATTCATATAAGTTTATGTTTTCATTGGTAGAAAATTAGTATGATTATGTGTTATGATATGTTATTAGACCTATTGTCAATCCATGCATGATTACTTTGATCTTTGGGAGGATTTCATCTTCTTTGGGAGGTTTTCATGTATGAATCAGATCTAGGAACATCCTTAGTTTATGTCTTTATTCATGTCTTAGGCATTGGTAGAACCTAAGGGAGCTTAGTTCTTGCAAGGTGCAAAATCCATACAACATCGGGGTTATGCATAGTTTGTCTAGCTTGTACAACAACCCATCTTGGAGGTGGTATTCATTTCCTTCCATGAAAATGACCAACCTCTCCTTTAGCTGCTTGTAGACTCCTCTACAATATTCATCTCTCTCACAATCTTCACTCACAATTTCATGAATGAAAAGCTCAATCTGCCTTATCATCCCAACTATTGCAATCTTCTGTACTAGTGGTCGAGAGATCATGTCTGCTAGTCTATTCGTGACTCCTTTCTTGTACGTAATAAATAAATGAAATTGTTGCAAGAAACCTAACAACTTGTAATGTTGCACTTGTTTTATCTTGCTTTGACTTTGTAGATACTAAAGGGGTCGATGATCCATGTGTATGATAGTATATTTTCCCAAGATTTAATGCTTCCACTTCTTCACTTCTTGTACAATCACAAAGTGATCCTTATCATACGTGGGATGGTCAAGCACTTCTCCATGAAACAGCTATGAATGGTAGCACACAAGACTTCCTTCTTGCATGAGCATTGCTCCTAATGCATATCCACTAGCATCAATCTCCAGTTCAAAATGTCAATACAAATTTGGTATGGCTAAGACTGGAGCATTGCTAATACTCTTCTTCAATTCT
>SNQJ01S0092267.1:73520-100783 GCA_010110895.2 Picea sitchensis
TCAATTGTTGTATTTTTTTATGCTTCTTGCCACTACATATTTCCAAGGATCTGTTCATATCCAACTCGCTACCTTCTCTTTGATACTTTCCTTCTCTCAAAAACAACAAGACAAACTTATTTATACTACCCATGATTCTTCTTCCCTGATGAGCATTGATCAAAGAGAGCTTATCTTTGGTTCAATCATCTCCGTCTCCTCCTTGTGATTGCAACCTACTAATCCCACCTCTTTCTAGGTATTAGTGCAATTAATTTTCCCTTATGAGTCTGACGTGCTATCCACCCATTCCTCAACATCTACTGATATTAATGTTTTCTTCTTCTTTTTATGAAAATATTTGGGGTGCTTCTTAGGGTGTAATTTCCAACAATTCTCCTTAGTGTGTCCCCTTCTATCACATCCTTTACATTATTGGATGGAATTTGTTTCTTATTTTATTTCTACCACAATCTTCTTCTCATTCCACTTCTTCATATTTTTTTCTTTCTCCGCTTCTCTTTTGGTTCTACTTGCTTGTGAGGATTTGTTTGTTTCTTTCACGTGTCTCCCTTAAGGTATTTTTCTTGAATACTGGCCTCATCAATTGTCTTCGGTATAAATAAAACCATTTTCCTACAAACATGAGGCAAAAATTCCCCCAAATACTTGACTAACATTTCTGGACTTTTGAGAGAGACTCCCATCTAAATTTCTCTCTTCCTAAACTATTTCGTGAACTCCTTTACTAATTGTACTTGTCTCTATCTGAAGTAATGTCATACTATTTGTTGGTGTTCCTCATACCATATTGGATAAAATTGATATTTTATCATGTTCTTGAACACTTCCCAATCAGTCACTAGTGGCTCATTTCCTAATGCTATGCTTACTGCATCACTCTCCCACCATGTCACAACATGGCATTTAAGCTTCAACCGAGCAAAAACAATATTTCATTTTCCAGTTACTTCATGCACACTGAAGTATAATTCCATTTTTTGTATCCATTGGTTCATCCCGATAGCATCCACTTCCCCAACATAAGGCTTGATGTCCACCTTGGCCTCTACACGAAAAGGTGCATGTGTCTTGTTGTAGCTTCATTCTCCCATCTTTGGCTAAGTCTTATGCTTTTTATTTGACTTATTTTCTTCCTTATTGTAGTCTTCATGACAATTATCTATTGATGGTGTCTCCTTGTTCTTCATTGCCAATAATTGTGACACCATTGATGTCAATGTGGCCAAACTTTTCTCAAATCAATTCAACCTAACCCCGGGATCCTCTTCCTCTTCATAATATTCCCCTGACATTCTTGATGCTCTACTTTGCTCTAGCACTGACAACAAATCTTGTCCACTTATTTTCTAATCACTGCGAGTACTTACCATACATGTGTCATTGAATGTGAACTTCTTCTTTGATACCATATGATCTATAAACAAAAGGCTTATAGACTATCCATCTCACCAACATGGAAATATATGTAAAACAAATATGATATTATCTCTTTAGATGATGGTAAATACTTGACCAATCAAGCCATAATTTGAGTTGGACGAAATACAAATGATGACCACTATCCGGAAGTCGAATCATTGAAATGAGCAGGGAGGAATACATATTGAGTCAGAATCCAAGCAAGTCGACCAAGTTGAATTGACCCAATATGAATTGACCCAAGTCGGGTCGACCAAGGGATGATTTTTGGTCGAATGAGGAAGGGAACTTGACCAAAGGGGAAGTCAAGATGAAGGGAGGTTGGTACATGGCTAAATAAAATATATAAGAGGTGGATTTGATAGCCAATAATGAAGGGAAGCCCTTTGCGCATTGAAATTAGTGACCAACAACTGAGAAGAAAGTTCTATGGGTGAATTTGATCACCAATGGTGTGTAAAAATGTTTGGAGGATCATCTTTAGTATCCCATGATGTAGAAAAATTCCCAGGGCGGTTTTGGTAACCCAGAGCAACAAAAAACCATATGGGATTTGATTTATGACATTCACTAACAAGGAAAAATGTATAGAAGTCGACTTGAGAATTCATGGACAATGAAAAACGTGTGGAAGTTGAATTGAGCATTTAGAGACAATGAAAAATGTGGGGGGGGGGAGAAATCAATAGCAGAAGAATTTCCACAATCTATATATGGTTTTGGGGTAGCTAGAAAACACCTAGAAAACCCCAGGTTTCTAAAGATATTTTGTGTATGATTTATAGTCAAAAGAAAAATTCCCTAGCAAGTCGAGAATATACCCAACGAATCAAAAATGAAATTAGAAACCCCCAATGAAATAGAAATGGCTCAGGAAGGATGGTCATCGATTCCCAACTCAAAATCAATTCACGACTATGGTTAGAGAGTTGTTAGGTTGGGTTACGAACCAACAATGACCATATTCATATAAAACAAGTTGAAGTCGAAATTGGTATGAAACTCCATTTACTAAATAAAACGCAGACAACCATTAAGTTACAATGCACACATTAACCATTCATAATTAGTAAAACCACAAAAACTCATCATGCATAAAGTCAAAATTTACCATGGAAACCTAAATGGGAAAACAAACATTATTTTGGCTTCTTCCAGGATCTTTATTACTCGGCAATGGGAAAGTTACATTCTCTATGGTACATGTCTATGCTCTTTAGTGACATTAGGGAAACCTATATACATCATTCACATCCAAATAACCCCATTCTCATTGTGGGGATACATTAGAATGTTGAGTCGATTGGGAGGATCGTTGGAAGGTCATGCGTCCCTAATGCTTAAGATTCTATCAAGTCTGCTTCTCCTTCTTTTGTTTGTTTGTTTTTATTTTCTCCCACATGGAAAAGATCTTCTTAATGTCTCATTATTTATTTTATGCAATAATATATTGCTTGACTTTACATACATTACATACAAAATTTCACATCAATCATGATGGCATGGGGCCCTTCACTCCAACAAGTCGATTTCCTTCATCATCCAAAGCATTTACAATGCCTATGTTGATCATCTTAGACATTGTACTGATAGCCAGTTGTTTTTTTTTTATTTGATTTGGATCAAGCACTGCAAAGTGATTATGTTGATTGGTAGTGGAAAGATTCACAATTTGATCCATAGGAGATTTGCACAAGACACCCATTGTATGTATTTCCCATAAATATTTTTAAAATTGTGATTTCCAATGGTGGCACAATGAAATGTGGGGGGGCACTGTGAAAATGTAAAACTACAAATTAGTGAGTATCATCTCAAAAATCACACATTTTCTATTGAAATGGGAAGTTGTCATATAGTTATTTGAGAAAAATAGTTATGTAGTTTGGGACCAATCACAATGGATTTAAAATAATTATACATGAGCTTCATGCATGAAGGAAAGAAATATATCCTCAAGGGGCTTACATCTGGTTCCCCTAAAATTATCACCTCTCATTATATGGAGAAGTTGTTGAAGAAAGTATACTTGGGTGTTATTGCATATTTTAATTCCATACAAGTAGTTGACACCACACCACAAGAGATTCACCCTGATTTGTAGTTGGTTCTCTCTAAGCATCAACATGTATTTGAAACACCAAAATATTTACCATCTTCATGTGGGGAACATGACCATGGTATTCCCCTCATTCCAGGTATTCAACCACCCAATACGCATCCTTATGGGCACCCTTTTGCACATAAATATGAAATTGAAAATATTATTCAGGAATTGTTGGAGGTGGGAGCCATACACCATAGTACTATCCTATACCTATCACTAGTGGTCATGGTATTAAAGAAGGAAAGTACTTGGTGCATGTGTCCTAATTTCATGGATCTTAATAAGTTGATCATCAAGGACAAATTTCCTATCCCATTTATTGATGACCTTTTGGATGAACTCCATGGAGCCAATATTTTCACTAAACTTGACCTTTGTTCTAGCTACCACTAGATCAAGATGAAAGAGACATACATCCCTAAGACTACTTTATGTACACATGAAGGTGATTATGATTTTTTAGTGATTCCTTTTTGCCTTTGCAATGCTCGATCAACCTTCCATAGCCTCATAAACAAGATCTTTCACCCATTCCTACATAGTTTTGTGTTAGTATTCTTTGATGATATTTTGATCTACAACAAACATGAGAATACCACATAGATCATGTTGATAGAACACTACAACTCTTACAGGGTCATGGACTATTCATAAAATGATCCAAATATGATTTTTGGGATTAAGAGGTAATTAAATACTTGGGTCACATTGTAATCTATGAGGGAGTATGAGTATATCCCAAGAAATTCACAACTATGAAAGATTGGTCTCGTCCCAAAACCCTGAAGATATTGCATGGATTCTTTGGACTTATAGGATACTACAAGAATTTTGTGAAAAATATGGAAAAATTGTTTCTCCTTTAACCTCACTACTAAAAAATAATTCATGTACTTGGAATGAAGTCATTGAGCACTCCTTCTTAGCTTTAAAGGATGTCGTGTGCACAACTCTAGTATTAGTTGTACCAGATTTTACTGAGACTTTTGTCTTGGAATGTGATGCCTCGGGTAGAGGTGTTGGAGTAGTATTGATTCAAAAAGGATGCCCTTTGGAATTCACTAGTAATCAATTATGTCACCACAATCTGGGTACATATACATGCAAGAAAGAGATGATGGTCATTCTACATGTAGTAGAGACTTGGCACCCATTCCTCATTAGGAAACATTTTCAAATCAATATTAACCATCATAGTCTGAAGTACTTTCTTGAACAAGGGTTATCCTCACCAAAGAAACATAAGTAAGCCACCAAGCTACTAGGGTATGAATATGATATTATCTATAAGAAAGGTAAATAAAATGTGGTAGTTGATGCCTTATCCCAACAATTTGAGGAGGATGGATCCCTCTTCACCTTATATTTACTTGTTCTAGGTTGGCTTGAGGAATCCCATCAAGAATGTTGGAAAATGACACTTTCATTCAACTCATCTACATGCTTCAGGAATATCCCAACCCTCCTAAGGGGTATACATGGTAGATAGATACATTGTGATATAAAGTAAACATTGTTATAGTAAATAATTTTTCCTTAAAACAAATAATATTAAAGGAATTGTGTTCATCACCTACAACTTATCACTTTGTAATTCATAAAACATATGAACGAAATAAGCACTCATTCTTTTCGAAGGGCATGAAAAATGACATCTAGGATTTTGTGGCAACTAGTGATACCTATTGTTGGCAGCAACCCAAAGTGGAAAGAAGGATGATCATGGGGAAAGAAAGTGTCTAGACACGGAAGTAACAGCTGGAAGGAAACTAGAAGGAAACACATCACGCACGCATCCAAGAAAGCGTGCACAAGGAGAGCGACGACTGGAAGGAGGAGTAGCACACACACACGAGAGGAAGACCTAACTTCGGTAGGGTTAGGGTTTTGGTAATGTATTGTAATGGATGAAGAAACAAAGATGTATAAATACTGATATTAGGGTATTATAGAGGGTTCCAATGCATAGGTATCATAAGTTGGATTTTTGCATTGTTCAGATGATTATTACATCATAGATATGCACGAGTCGATGAGAATTGTAATGTTGTTATGTACTATTTTGTAAGTTGTTGATATAGAGGAGAGGAGAGAAGGGAGATATAAGGATTAGATCACAGACTGAGGAGCCTGGTGTAATCTAGTTCGCCTTATACAGATCTTACACATCTAAGGATAGTTGTAAGTGTGTGACGCTAGATATGTAGAACTACCACAATAAAAGAGCCAAGAGACAAATCTTTGTGGACGTAGCCCGGGAGGGGGTGAACCACGGTAACATATGTGTATTAGGATGAATGCATGCATATATTTACCATATTTTCATAAGTTATTTGATATGTTTAATGAATGAATGAGTTGTTACATTGCTTGTTGAAATATTGTTGTGATATTGAGGKAATAAGTCGTGAATATCAATAGGTTGCAATCACAATTTATAATAACTGGTCCAGAATACAGATCCCATATCTTTCTCTCAATATTAGGTTGTAAACACATGAGTMTTACATCCACCAATTAAAGCTATCTCAGGTGAGACTGCACGGTGCATTCTGCGTGCTGCATTTCCTTTTGGTTTACCAAGAGGGCCGATAGTTTTAGAGGCTTTTGYTGGAAACCCAAAAGACATGAACCCTGGGTCAATAACGCAGATGATAGAKTAGAACTAATAATTAGTAACCAACAAATGGTTCCATTTCCGCTGGAAGGAACAAAGGAGGATTGAGTAGATGAGATAGGAAGAGCGGGAAACGAGAAAAGAAAAGAAGAGATCAATGAGCCATTAGAAGGGGATGTTGAGACCATGGAACCCCACAAAAGAAGAAATCAAAACTTGGTTGAGAAACAAAGAGCTAGAGTTTGCACAGAAAGACAATAGAAACCCTAGAATCACACCTCACAAATATCTGGACAAATACGTGTTTACTGATTTGCACGAACTCTTTTTCTGTGATTTTCTGCATCTATTGCAGGAGTGGATACTAAGGTTGAAGGATAACCATGCGATGAACCAGATTCAATAGTTATAGAGGACCCCAGTACAAATTGAGCAGTTACAGCAAGTGAACAACAAATTCACCCGCACAGTAGACTTTTGGTTTGACAGTATTATGATAGGCTTCATAATAGAGTTTGCAGTTGACACAGCAAAGTCATACAGCACAGCGGAGCAAGAATTTCTACATGAACCTCGAGGGAGGTACATTCAATCACTATATGCTTCAATTAATATATTGTTCTATAACAAATGGGTAATGACAATGGAATCAAATAGCTAAACTTTCCTGCGTGCATGGGGGAAGGGGGAAATCACTGATAGAGTGAGGATAAATGGAAGGAGGGAAGGATAAAGGCAAGAAGGAGGAGGAACCCTTGGACCCGGCCATGATGGACGACGACCAGATCAAGTGGATTTTGGCATCAATGAGAAAGATGCGTAGCGGAGCACCCTACCAATACAAGGTGAATACCAAGAAGAGAGCTATAGCCGTGAGGGAAGGCTTGGAAAGTGATAAGGAAGAGGTAGAGGATCTCCAGGCTATGGAGCAGATTGAAGAAATTATGCATGCAACATATGAGAGGAAAACAAGAGGTCTAAGAATGGGAGGAGAAGGTAGCCATCCTATCCATATTAATGTTAGTGTGGAATCCATAAACCCATGTGCGAATAATACACAAAAGATAACACCACCATTTAGACAACCGTAGTTCGGAGGAAGTTTGACAGCAGAAAGTACATCTACACAAGGAACAACAACTGGAGGAGAGCCAATTCAAGCAGTGCTAGTCAAGTTTCTACACCGTGAAGAGGAGGTAGTAGTTCAGTATTCAAAATGGAAGGACACGATCCTATCATCATGTTACCATAATTTCGGGGAGAAGCAGCAGAAGACCCTGAGAAGCACTTGTTCATTTGTGCAAATATCTGGGAAGAAAAACATATCACTGATGAATATACCAAACTTGCGCAGCTAGCTGTTACGCTAGAGACCATGCACTATAATGGTACATGAGTCTAGACACAAACAATGCCCCTAGGACGACCAGGACACTAGAAGACATTAAGAAGTTACTGATTCATTAGTTCTAGAAGCTGAGTTCAGAGGATCAGTACATGAACGAGATTATCGAAATAAGACAGAAACTAGCAGAGTCTGTATGGGAGATTGACCAGAGATTCAAGCGACTGAAGGGAAAGTTAAAATACCTCATGACCAATATGCAACATCAACACTTGTTTGTCAATTCACTACTCCCACACTTAAAATACCCTCTACGCCAACATAAATTTCAAACGTAGGCAAAGGCTCTACAGGTAGCCTTGCAACTGGAAGAAAACCAGTACCAATAGATAGACCCAGCTATCAAAGAAATGAAGGAGGATTTGAAGAATCTCACGTTTCAGCTAAACCAGAATAAGAACAAGGACAAACGAGAAGTCGTTTGGTGTACCTCGTGCAAAACGGAAGGACACCACAAGAACAAATGTCCAATGTTCACATAGTATATGGCAGTAGTAATGTCAAATACATTACCAATGGGAGGATTATGGTGTGAAATATGCAAGAAATTGGGTCACGACCCTTATCATTGCACGATGATGCAGAAATACCAGATAGTTCCAAAGAGTTCATATTGCACCTTTTGCAATTCAGTGGGCCACGACGATAAAGATTGCAGAACTATGGAGCTGATGYGAGAAAGGGCATCAGATGCATATAGGGTACAGGCCKAAATGATGACTAGGAAAGTAGTGCCATAGTTCAATCAATCCCCAGCTCCATACAACACTGTGCAACAACAATATAATATTGCGCAACAACCATACAATAATGCACAACCACAGTACAACTCGGCATAGCCTCAGTACAATACTGCGCAGTATAATCATGCGCCTCAGTATAACACATCGAGAGGTGATTGAGAAGGCTACAGAGGAGGAGGATGAGTCAGAGGAGCTTTCAGACGAGGTAGAGGACCAGTCACATGTCACAATTGTCAGCAACTGGTACATTATCCAAGGGAATGTCCACTCCCACCAACAACTTGTATGTATTGTCGTGTATCGAACCACGATACAGAGGAATGTCTGACACTACTAGTTAAGATTGAGGAAAAGAGGAACCAGAACAATCGAAATGTTCAGTGGATTTCAGCCGAAGCAAGGGATGAAGGATGGAATATCAAAATAGTTACCTGTAGAGGAGCTAAAACAGGCACTGACGCAGTTTGACAGGAACCAATGCAGAACCAATGGGTAAATAAGAACATTGAACCAAGAAAACAGTTTGATGCGCAAAAGGAAAAGGAGACGTTTAAGGAGGCCAGACAATAATTTTAGGAGGAGGACCCAACTTCGACTTCAACTATGCAGCCACACAAGGAAGCACCAGAATATGAGATGCCTCCATCATTGGATCATACCAATGAAATACAACCCACGGGACAAGTAAGTAAAATAAAAGCCTTTTTTCAATCATGTGTAAAAGTATTAAGTGATCCATCATTTTTTAAAATATTGCAAAACATCCTAGACAAGTGTAGCAGTGAGACGGAAGGAAAGCTAGAACCTAAAATAGTTAATCACCTACACACAAAAAGAAGAACGAGTAGGGAATTTAGACTGAATGCTAACATTGGGGATTTCAATATGGGAGACATTATATTGGATCTAGGATCCGAAGTGAATGTATTACCAAAGAATACATGGAAACGCATGGGAGAGCCCACATTAGGATACTCACCTGTTCAATTGAAACTAGCAAACCAACACAAAGTCCTACCAATAGGTAGAATGAAAGGAGTGACAACAGATCTTGATGGAGTGCACACTAAAGCAGATTTCGAAGTCATTTAAATAGTGGATAACACAGCACCTTACCCGCAATTGCTTGGTCTGGATTGGGCGTTTGAGAACTAGGCCATAATCAATTTGAAGACCGGTAAAATGACATTTGAGTCCAGAGAATATAGGTTCATCACGCCATTAGACCCATCAAAAGGAGATAGGTTTGTAGAACCTACTTGCCTAGACTTAGAGGAAATCGGCTAGTTGTACAGAACAACTATGTGCGATGAGGATTACATAAACCCAACTTCAAATGGGGTACTTAGTTGGTAGAGCATTACTTCATGTGCAACAGACTCAGACACTGGTTTAGATAACTGGTAGCAGAGGCTACACTAAGTATCCACGTAAAGATGTGCAAGAATAGACCGCACAGTAAGATGGATAGAAACAAAAACTAGAGAACCACCCAGTTTCCATGGAATAAATGATTTGGAAACATTCTTGACATAGTACGAAGATGTATTTTTAGAGAACCAGAGACTGTTAGCACTTGACTTAGCACTAAAGGCCACAATGGCAAGATGGTGGAGTGCACACAAAGAGACAATTACAGACTGGTACCAATGTAAGCGGTTATTGCGCATAATGTTTGGCGCAGAAAATAAAAACAACAAACAACAGAAATATAAAGGACATAGAGCACCGGCGGAACACTTGGAGGCATGTAGAATTCTATGGAAAATGACACCACCAAAGGAATGGCCTCATCACTTCATACATACTCTCGAGGGCATACCAGCGAACTAGTATACGGACCAAGAATTGCGTAAAGGAACTACGACATGGACGACATTGCGACATAATTTCACAGTCACTTTCTCATTCGAACATGAGAACCCCAACATAGATGTAGCCCTTAAACAGATTAGAGGAGTAATATTCATCAAAGAACTGGAAATAGAATTTATCACAGAAGAGAAACAATGGAATAAACAGACAGTCAAGGAATTGTTGTTATGTTACCATGTATAGGAGGAAGCACTAGACAAAGATGATCTACGCGATATTCAGATCGAAGAAGTAGAAGGCAAAAGAGATGTGGAGGGCCCAACCATCGAATAAAAACCCATTTATGTGCCAATCAAGGTAAATAAAGTTAACATCGGGACAGCTAAGTAGCCCAAAATGGCCAGCATTGGAGATTACTGGGATGAGAAAACAGTAGAAAGTATCACAGAGTTGTTACACGAATACAGTGACCTCTTTCCCACAACATTCACAAAAATGAAGGGTATAACTTGAGAACTGGGAGAAATGAAGATACCACTTAGACCTAAAGTGAGACCTATTATACAATGACCCTATAGACTAAAAACCATATATAAATAGAAAGTTAAATATGAGATCGACAGGATGCTCGAAGTCGACATCATAGAACCAGTTGAGGAGTCAGAATGGATAATCCTGATGGTAGTACAGGACAAGAAACAAGGAAGATGAATCAGGATATGTATCAAATTGAGGAAGTTGAACAATGCATGCCTACATGACCCGTTCCCTACACCGTTCACAGATGAAGTGTTAGAGAACATGGGAGGATACGAAGCTTACTCATTCCCTGATGGATTCTTAGGCTACCACCAGATTAAGATAGCACAGGAGGATAGACACAAGACCATGTTTGTGACAGAATGGGGATCTTATCAGTACACAATCATGTCGTTTGGACTAAAGAATGCACCAACAATATTCTCCAGAGTAGTCATTGTTGCGTTCAAGGAATTCATCCATCAGTTTCTTGAAGTATACCTAGATGATTGGATAGTCTACAGCCTATTTAAAAACCATGTGGAAGTTTTACGGTTGATGTTAGAAAGATGCAGATAGTGCCAGATATCACTGAATTACAAGAAATGCATATTTGGAACACCGTTTGGGATACTATTGGGCCACATAGTATGCAAACAAGGTTAATTAGTAGATCCAGCAAAGATCGCAGTCATTGTTAACTTGCCAGCACCAAAAATAGTCTGTCAGCTAAGAGCAACGTTAGGACACACAGCATATTACAGGAAATTCATCAAAGGATATGCGCATATCACAGCACCAATGGAAAATATTTTAAGGAAGGATATGAAGTTTTATTGGAATGACGAGTGTCAACAGGGTCTGGATACCTTGAAGGAAAAGATGGTTACCGCATCGATATTAGTATTTCCAAACTGGGAAAAGACATTCCATGTGCATGTAGATGCATCAAGGATAGAACTCAAAGTTATCTTGCCACAACTAGGAACAAGATAATTGGATCACCCACTAACGTTCGCAAAAAGAAATTTATCAGACTCAGAATAGAACTATAACATGACAGAAAGAGAAGGCTTAGCCATGGCCTATGCACTGTAGAAATTCAGACATTACTTATTGGGAAAGCACTTTAAAATTTTCACAAATCACGCAACCCTGAAATACCTCGTCAACAAGCCAGTGTTGGGGGGGGGAATTTGTTGATGTTTACTACTATTCCAAGAATTCGACTTTGAAGTAATAGTTAAACCAGGGAAATTGAATGCAGGACCTGACCACCTGTCAAGGGTCACAAATGGAGAAGAACCTACAAATTTAGAAGACAAATTTCCAGATGCACAGTTATTCTTAGTACAAATTGTTGATGAATATGTCGCAAATATCATTTAGTACTTGAGTACAGGTACTATGCCACAAGACTATAGAACTGTGCATAAGAAAAACCTGGTAGTCTGCATTGCCGACTATCAACTGATTGTTGGACAGTTATATAAAATGGGCGCATATAGCATCTTGTGAAGATACACATTAGAGAATGAAATACCAAGAGTATTAGAAGAATCCCACGAGGGAATAGAAGGAGGGAATTATGCGGGTAAAGCTACAGCGCAGAAGGTATTGCGTGCAAGACTATGGTGGCCAATGATTCATAGAGACTCGAAAAAGTACTGTCAAAGATGTGATGTCTATCAAAGGGTAGGAAAACCCAACATAAGGGATGAGATTCCATTACGACCACAAGTAACATTACAGTCATTTGACAAGTGGAAAATAGAATTTGTGGGACCAATCAACCCATCGACAAAAAGAACGGGGGCTAGGTACATTATCACTATGACGGAATATTTAACAAGATGGGTGGAAGTCACACCAATAAAATATTGCAGCACAAAAACAATAATGCACTTTTTGTTTGAACAAGTAATCACTCATTTCGGGTGCCCAAGAGTTTTGATGAGCGACCAAGGCACGCACTTCATAAACAGCACCATCTGCACGATGAATGAAGAGTTTGAAGTCCATCATTAGAAGAGCACACCATATCATCCACAGGAAAATGGCACAGTGGAAGCCTTCAACAAAATTATGGAGAACGTGTTGACAAAGATTTGTAATGTCAACAGAGATGACTAGGACCTCAAAGTACCAGCAGTATTATGGGCATACAGGACTACATGAAAAAATTTGACAGGGCACACGCCATTTAAACTGGTTTATGGCCAAGAAGTTGTAGTGCCATTAGAATGTTTAGTACCCAACTTGCGCGTAGCATCTATCACACAAATGACAGAATGAGGCGCAGTACGGGAGAGACTGAATCATTTATTGACCATGGAGGAAGACCGAATCTTAGTAGGATTCCATCAACAAGTGCAAAAAGCAAGAGACAAATCTTGGCACGATCGACACATCAAGAAGAAAACATTCAACGAAGGAGATCTAGTATTGATGTATGACAACAACTCATTACAGCACCCAGGAAATCTTGGAATGCATTAGTTAGGACCATATGAAGTAATATATGTCACAGATGGAGGTGTCGTATAGTTAAGAGATTTAGCAGGCGCATAACTTAGAGGAATGATCAACGGGAGCCGACTGAAGTTGTACAAGGACAGTCAACCACCCACTGAGCAGTGGAAAAAATAATAAATAAATAAATAAACAAACAAAACTAAAATAAAAAAAGGAAACAAAACTAAAAAGGGCGTAGTACGCCAGAAGTAGAAAGACCACATGAATTTAGAAACACGAATGTGGCAAGGAYAAGAACAGCGGTTACATATAAAGGGAAACAAGCAGGAAAAATAAAGGCGGAAAAAGCAACWTGACAGGACGACACTAGGAGAAATTAAAGAGAGGAAAGGATCGATGGGATGCCACATTAATCACACCAACAGAACACGGGACAACAGGAGTAATGGTAAGTACAAAACCGTCAAAGATGCATTGAATCCGCAATTAAGGTGCATTTAACCCATAACCAAGAAAGTGTACTCGAAAAGCTTTATGGGAAAGCCATACAACACACAGACGCAAGAGCCCATAGTCTATTCATGAAGACAGAGCAGATAGAGAAAGACATAGGCAAAAGAAAACAAAGAGAGTTCACGGAGACCACAGAGATCATTCAAGTCTAGCAGCCATTTGATACTCACCACGATGGCACCGTCCAAGCAAGAAGAAGTGAGCCAGACCACCAGACAAACCAAAGTTCAAACCAGGTCACGAGGATAGGCCGAAGAAGGTGAACAGTAGCCGCTGTAGGTCGTCAATATCGACGAAATCCCATCCCCAGAGAGGATACTAGTACAACCCACATTGTTACTAGAAGAAATTCAACAGCGAGCAGTGAAGGCTACCAATGTATATATGGCCGCAGCGACGCAGGAACCACAAAACCAGGTAGCAGAAACCCAGAAGGAGGTGCAACCAGAGAATACATAAGAATCTCTGAAATATAATGGCATGGCATTGAATTTGACAGCAGTAGTGGAGCCAGATGAGTCTCAAATTACCATCTCAGAACACCCATCAAGGGAGACCGCAGACGATGTCTTGGCTTGGACGGAATGGAATATAAAGGAACAACCAGAAGCTGTTGGAACTTTGATCCAGCCACCATAGTAGAAAGGCAATATACAAATACCAAGTTCACCTCGCAAGAAACCTGCGGCAAAAAATTTTCTACCACGCATATCAGCTGGGGTACAGGTAGGGCTAAAGCTATTGGGTCACGTCGGGAAGCTCAAATGCTCATACCATGATGTAGCAGAAGAAGCCAAGTTCCTAGAACTTGCACAGAGGGTCTTTATACAGACCATAGGAACAACTCATCTTGGAGAAATGATTAACCAACCATACCAGTGGGAAACTGGGATGGAGAAAATGGGAATCTTAAGTCCGTTGAACCTACCACATTTTGGCAGAGGCCAGAATGAAATAGCATGCATCAAGAAATTGTGAGCAGTCACACATGGAGGGGACATATGGCTGGACAAACCCATCCCCATAACTGTTGAGATTACTGTGCAAATAACAGGCTTACAAATTCGGGGTATGGATCCCGCGTTGGTTCTGGACAACAAATCCAAGGAGAAAGCGATGGCAGAAGAAATGAAGAATAATTATGGCACGGCCAGGGGGATGAGAGGCATCATCATCAAACGAATCAACAATGCAGCCACATAATTGGGCACAAATATTTATCCTGCAAATTGCCAAGAAAATGCCGCAGGGAGGAAGTACCAGCTGGAGTCATTGCAGTTGCATCCCAGTGTACAGAAGGCACCTCAATGAGATGGGTGCCATACTTATTGAACGTATTCCTAGAGGAATGCAAGTATGGGCAGGACGTAGGCAAATATTTCCACTACTCATGGTTGATTACTTTAATATCCTTCATGGGATGGTGAGAACCAGGCTATGTAGTTTTTTGTACCAAACCACAGCTAGTGGGAGAGAGGTATTTATTGCTGAAAGCAGGGCTCAAAGCCATGCATAAGAGGGAGAATGGGATCATAATTGAAGAATACCTACGAGACATATAGGAATCCATCAATCGATCATGGAGAATAACACCAGAGGTTGTCGCGTGATATGCGGACATCACCAATTTCCAGGCCACACGACAAGCAATGTGGATACAGGAAAGGCATGATCTAGCTAAACAATGGATACATATGTGCTACTAAATCACAGAGGGTGATATCGATATGGTAATCAGTGAATGGCTCGACGAATGGAAGATTCCATCCATCACCCAAGAAGTGTTGGAAAGAACAGTAGAAGGAGAGGCAGAGCAGGGGGAAACGTGGCCTCCAAATATCCAAGTGCCCAAGCGACCAAGAACGGGCCAAGGAAAGCCAACACAGAAAGATGAAGGACCAAATAAGATAGGAACCCATAAAGGGAAGAAGGATAATACATAGTCGACTAATGAATAGAAGAAACAGACTGAGGGAGTGTAGGAGACCGCCTCAAATCCCAACACATAGGAACCAAGGGGAAATAAGAGACCAACCATGTAGGCAGGAGGCATGCGCAGCAAGTCAAAGGCACAATGAGCACCGCCAGAATACACGATTATGGAGGACGATGGGGACATAATCGCTAGAATGGTCTAGGATTGTCTAGTCAAGGACTTCAACCATGCATCACATCACAGGGAAAAACTACAAAAAGAGATGGCATAAATGGGGCAGTTCCTTAAGAAATTCAAGGAAGTAAAAATAGCAAGCAACAGTAGGAGCATAGAGCCATCAGCACCACAAACTGATGAAAGAGTGTAGGTAGAAGAACAAGATCCAGTCCACTCATTACCACACGCAAACACAATGGTCTACATCACACATAGCATGATGCGCCTGGATGAAATCATGGGGCAGACACCCTTGAAGGATTTAAACCACATCCAATTGGTATTGACGCGGATTCCATCAAGGGCACTGCACAAGTTGCAGGTTAGCATCGACCACGAGGTACAGTCTCGCACACACATAAACTTAGTCGATTTACAGCAAGCAACAAAGAAGCGAGAGGCACTGGAAAAAGTTTGTGAGCAAGCCAAGTTCGAAACTTAGGAGGAAAAAGAACACAGGAACAAACTGGAACGAAGAGTAGGAGGAATTTGTGAGAAACTTCCAAACACCGCGCAAGGGAATGAACTTCCAGTAGCAGAAAAGATTGATCAGATTGTGCAGGACATCGAGCAATATCAGAAGGAGATTGATAATCTCCGAGAATAGCTCATACCCACCACTCCACCAACAGTGAAGGAGAAAAGGAAGCAGGAACAACAACGTAGCTACAGGAGATAGAGAAGTAGGTTAGCAAAGAAGTTGACTTGCTCGATAAAGTAGAGAAACTCTAGACAAGGTTGGAGGAGGATCCACAGGTCCAACGGTGGGACAAGGAAGAGGAAAGGATCAATGAAATGATCCAAGAGCTCAAGTAGAAGAAGAAGACCACACCAATCCCAGAACATGTCAAAGGGTCACAGGATATTAATAAATTGCAGGCAGAGGTAATCTCTACGCAAACCCAGAAACAAGAGCGTCAGGCTCAAATGGAGCCATTACATGAGTAGGTAGCAGAAGTACTGGCACAAGCAAAGGAAGCTAATACACATATAGCACGGACCTAGGCAGAATGTCCAGGATTGTTCAGTACCGAAGTGGTGGTCCAGGTAGTGGACACAATCAAGGATAAGACCGCGCAGGCACTGACACAAACAATAGAGCTCAAGGAAAAGTTCTAGATGATCACCAAGGGGATCAAGGAAGATCAGAAGGATTAGGTAGCTCAGGACGAGCCACATGTCAATGTTGGGGGCATTTTAGCAGTAGGCCGAAGTGGAAAGAAGGATGATCGTGGGGAAATAAATCGTGTAGAAATGGAAGTAACAGCTGGAAGGAAACACAGCATGTGCGCATGCAAGAAAGCGTGCACAAGGAGAGCAACAACTAGAAGGAGGAGTAGCACGTGCACACGAGAGGAAGACCTAACGTCGGTAGGGTTAGGGTTTTGGTAATGTATTGTAATGGCTTAAGAGCCAAAGATGTATAAATATCGATACTGAGGTATTATAGAGGGTCCCGATGCATAGGTATCATAAGTTGGCTTTTTGCATTGTTCAGATGATTGTTACATCATAGATATGCACGAGTCAATGTGAATTGTAATGTTGTTATGTATTATTTTGTAAGTTGTTGAGATAGAGGAGAGAAGAGAAGGGAGATATGAGGATTATATTGCAGGCTGGGGAGCATGGTGCGATCTAGTTTGGCTCATATAGATTTTACCCATTTGAGGAGAATTGTAAGCGCACGGCGCCAGATATGCAGAACTACCATAATAAAAGAGCCAAGAGCCAAATCTTTGTGGATGTAGCCCAGGAGGGGGTGAACCATGGTAACATCTGTGTAATAGGATGAATGCATGCATATATTTACCATATTTTCAGTAGTTATTTGTTATGCTTAATGAATGAATGAGTTGTTACATTGCTTTTTGAAATACTGTTGCGATATTGAGGGAATAAGTCGTGAATATTAGTAGGTTCCAATCACAAGTTATAATAACTGGTCCAGAATACAGATCTCATATCATGCACTCAATCCTAGGCTATAAACACATGAGTCTTACAACCACACATTAAATCTATCTCGGGTGAGACAGCGCGGTGCATTCTGTGTGTTGTGTTGCCTTCTGGTTTACCAGAAGGGTTGATAGTTTTAGAGGCTTTTGTTGGAAACCTGAAAGACATGAACCCTAGGTCAATAACTCAGATAATAGAGTAGAACTATTAATCAGTAACCAACACCTACCAAAGAAAAAAAGGGGAGACAATAAATATATAAAGGACTTTGAAACCATTATCGATCCCAAGACACATATGGGTCGACACTGCTATGGATTTTATATTCAGAATTCTGAGGGTGGGAAAGAAATTTGTGATCGTGGTGGTATTTGAACGTCTCTCCAAGTATGCTCATTTTTTTTCCCTATCACATCCATATACCCCATCCTCAGTTTCCCAAGTCTTCCTTGATCATTTTTTTAAATTACATGGCATGCCCACTTCCATTGTATCAAATTGAGACCCTACCTTCATAAGAAAATTTTGGTAGGAGTTGTTTAAACTACATGGTACTCGATTATAAATGAGCACTGCATATCACCTCCAAATAGATGGTAAAAGTGAAGTGGTCAAGAAGTTCCTATAAACATATTTGAGATGCTTTGCTTTAGAAAAACCACATCAATGGTCACAATGGTTTCCCCTTGCAGAGTAGTGGTACAATACCTCTTTTCACGGAGCTACCAAAATGACCCCATATGAAGCCATTTATGGCCAAAAACCATTATCAATCACTTCATATTTACCAAGTGTTTCTAAGGTTCAAGAAGTGGATCACACACTCCACACTAGAGAAGCCATTCTTTTCATCCTAAAAGAAAATTTGGTTATGGCTCAAAATAGAATGAAGCAACAAGTGGACCAACATCACTCTAAATGTTATTTTGTAGTAGGGGATCAAGTGTTTATTCACCTTCAATCCTTTAAACAAACATCATTGAAAGAAAAAACACCTCATAAACTAGACCCCAAGTTCTATGGACCCAATGATATCATCCAATGCATTGGACAAGTGGCCTACAAATTGGCTCTTCCATCCCTCTCCAAGTTTCATCCATTATTTCATATGTATTATCTAAATAAGGTATTGGGATTGAAGTGTAAGGTACAAAACAACTTACCCAAACTTGATCAAGAAGGCTCCATTTGGATTTAACCCGACCCCATATTGGATACTAGAGAGTGTCAATTGCGTAAGTCCATGATCAATGAAGTATTGATCCAGTGGAAATACATGCCACCTAAAGATGCCACATGGGANTTACCCAAACTTGATCAAGAAGGCTCCATTTGGATTTAACCCGACCCCATATTGGATACTAGAGAGTGTCAATTGCGTAAGTCCATGATCAATGAAGTATTGATCCAGTGGAAATACATGCCACCTAAAGATGCCACATGGGAGCCAACCATGATTTTGTAGAAATTTCCTCATCTTTATCCTTGAGGAAATGTTGGTTTTGAAGGGAGAGGGCATGTTAGGGTCCTACCCTAACCTTCCTACTTTAGGCTACCTAGGAGTTAGTTAATTTGTGTATGTAACTATCCTCTTTGAATAAGGCCCATTGGATAATAGTTTATAGTTATTTAATGTAAAAGACTCCACTTTATAAGGCCCACTAGGTAGTTGGTACCCATTAGTGAAGGGAACATATGTAATTAGGTTTTTTTCTATCGAAAATATATTAAAAGAGATCAGAGACTTTGGGATGTTTTTCTTGTATTATGTATTTGGAGCTCTTCTTAGTGAAAGGTTGTCTCACCTTAAGAGGGAAGTGAACATTGTATTATTCTTCACATTATCAATATACAAGGGTATCTTTATAGATTTTATATTATTGTCTCTTGTTTTTTGTTAATTGATAATTATATTCTCTGTATACCTGGTTGTGTTTCAATTTTCAAGGGTTAAGGAACACTACAATTTCATTGTAATTATTTTATTGCAGTTTTATGCTTCCATGGGAAACATTGTTCTATCACATGTTTTATATGGAATCAACATTCATTTTTAGGTATCTATTGACTTGGATTTATATGTACCATCTTAAAAAACCATGGTTCCATATTGTATATGAATGGACTATTTCAAAATAATGGTTATGCCCACCTCTTTTGTAAACATAATGTATATATGCATCACCTCACCATTATAACTTTGTAGGTGTCATCCTTTCTCTCTTTATTAGGATTCTTTATTTAGTTTATTCTTTCTCTCACACAGAATTTTCTACAGAGATAGTGATGTATTTTGGCGATATCATAATCTCCTAACCTCACACATTAGGAGGTAGTTATAATCACACCAATATTGTCCATCTGTGATACTTAAGTGATTTTGAATGAAATATACATCACACAAAATAAATAACCATAGTTATAAGATTAAAACCATGGAGAAAAGGATAACTAATCATGGAGGATCAAACTCGCTCTTTAAATTGGCCAGAGTGGATAAATATGTGGCCCTCCTTTGAACGGGGAATGTGGTTGTGTGGGAAATCTTTTGATACTCTTGTAAGGACTTTTACACCAAAATTACATTAAATTATGGCATCCATTGAATGCTATGGTCATTTCAAGAGCTTGGTTCCTCAAGGGACACACATACTGTGTAATTTCTTCACTCAATGAAGAGTACTTGGCCATAATTTACCCATACCTAGAATAAATGCAAGTGCATTAGCCAAGATTTGACATGAAGCTCCATTTTCTCATCCAAAAAAGTATATAAATGAGAGTATACATCCTCCATTTTCATAAGTTCAATTGATGCAAGGTTATGCCGCAAATGTGTTGCCAATATTTTGAACCCTGTTAATCCAATATTTCATTTGAACTTCCATAGTGATTATGTTGCCCAAGTTTCCTCCCATTTTGTCATATTACAAGGGGAGGTGATTCCCATTACACTCTAGCCAAGTAGAGAGAAAATTCAAAATTGGAGAAAACCAACCTCCCATTGAGATAGAATGGAGGTCATTCTTCATTGCTCCTCCTAGGTGATATCTTCATTATTTTGTTTCCTTTCCATTACAAGAGCTTCTCTTATTTCCCCTTTAAGATTCTTGTTTTTCATTTGAATCCATGCTTTCTTTTATCACCTTGTTGAGCCCAAAGAACATGCATGGCTAATTACATTCAAAGCAAATCCTTGCCTTCATTTTTTTCACATACTCAAGGGTTCCTTTACACTTAGTTGAAATTCCCTTAAACTTTCCATCATTTAGAACTCTTTGTGAATTCTTAAAACCGTTGCATTTTATTCCTTGTTCAAACTTAACTTCCATCATGACCAAAAAATCGATCCCCCATTCACCCATTCAAATTTTTGCCTTGAAAATATTTTAAGATCGAGCCTGATTCCTCTATCGAACCCCTTCTCACCTTTTTGAAGTGTTGTTGATCTGAAATAGATCCAGACTAAAGAGTAAATAAGAATCGGTACCTGCAATACATATTGACAATAAAAATGCAGTAGGTAAGCTACATAAAATAATGTAAGGAAATGAAAGTTTACTTGGAATAATCCAAATAATGATGTAAAAAAAAGGTTAAAGAAAAATAATTAAAGTTGACCAGGAAACGAAGAGGGGAGAAGGATAAGGAACTAGAAGTGAAGAGCCATGGTTGTTGGCCTTCCCTTACCCCCTATCTCTCTCTACTTCTTAAATCTTGCTCATTTCCAAAGGGATTTTGGCCAAGGAGGAGGAGAGCATTGTAAAGTTTCAAACATGAAGAAAGAAGAATATTGAGCACCATTCGACTAGTTTTCCCAATTGGGTTCCAGGAAAAAAAACTCACGTGTAATGTTTTTTTTTCTATGTGTTATGGTTAATTCATCATTTTTTTATATGGTATCTTGTTGGTTATATTTTAATGGTTGATATATATCGTATTTGAAAGGATGAGGAGTTATTAGTTTCACAATCTTATTTACTATGCGAGAGGTTGTTTTCTTCTATTAAAAGAGTCACACTAATTGGAAAACTATTGATGATGTTGCAAATGAAGTGTCCACTGATGTTTTTCATCTTTGTTGAGCATCTTACTTATTCCACGACCTCTTCTTGTTATCCTATGTTATCCACGATCTCTTATGGAAGATAAAAATAGTCCCATAACTCATCCAATTTTCTCAATGCTCCATACATCTAAATATTAGCACTCATGAGACACAAGTACCCCTTATTGTTGCTTACACCCTCTACATGTGAACCATGCCTTGAGGAGAGACCTCACATACCTATTATTTGTTGTTCAAACTATATGTGTGAGCCACACCACAAGAAAGACCTTATGCACATATTCCTTGCTGCCTAATCTCAACAACTAATTCTTGTTGAAGGAGAAGAGACTACACACATCTCCTTTGATGTCTAAAATCTATGAGCATGAATCCTAGAGACTTCATACGTTTCATTTGTTGGAAAATATACAAAAAAGCTAACCCTAATTTTTTAGCATGTTAAGCATCCAATGTAAGGCATCCCACAACTCATTTTTTGGATGTCTATAGTTGGCCACATCCTCAAACTATCCTATGTCACATTAAAACGTTCGCAAGTATATCATTGGAGTATGTACATATCTTTGGCTCTAATCGCCACTTGTACATGGTCAAAACCATGGTCTGGGAATCCATGAGAATGTTGGAAGGGTGCTATTAAACACTGCTTTAATCCTCGTCAAAAATTGAGTGAGCCTGCCCACATTCAGGCCCTAAAGGACACATGTGGGTCTTACAATATCCAAAGCGACAACAATTGAGTACACGCAAAGGTGCAGTGAGTCCCAGGATTTGGTTTCTCTCTATCAAACCTTCAATGCAACAAGCGCAATAGATTTATTTGAAATGTAGGAGTTCATAGTGCTCATAACCTAAAATTATAGTATGCGAGTTTTCCTTTCAGAGCTACCATGGAGTCATATCCCATTATCTATTCGTTACAAGATAGTTTTCTAATTCCACCTCTCGCCAAGTTGTTTATMTTTTTCCAAGATAGGTGTACAACTATGAATTAAAGACTTATTGAGTTTTTTCAAGTGGAGAACCTATTTCCTTTGTTTCCTACATTCTCTTATGTTAATCAAGAAGAGCACCCTCATTTCATAAGCAAGRAAATTTAATTCTAATTCTTATCTACCATAAGTATTGCATTTGATTGTGAAGGTTATTTACTGTGATACTTCCCTAGAAAATTCATTTCCATATCCTCAGTAAATCTCCAAGGTAACCCAAAGGTTCTCTTAGTCGTAGTAACACGGTAAAAGAGAAGAAAGAGTTTGTCATTTACCTAGACAATTTATACACCGATACCGTATTTTCGTCGAAGATCTCTTCAAAAAATTCCTATTCCAAGTGATTCAAGTTTAATGAAGATTACTCATTTCCTCTAGAGATGAGCACCTTACAACCTACATTGAGTGAAGATATTTCTCATGAGATACAGAGCTGAGATAGAGCTCAGAAATCAAATTTCACACAGGTATCTGTGTTGGTGAAGTGAGTGGGCTATGAGCTCCTTGATTATAGATCAGTTTCCTTGGTCCAATTGTAAGACTAGGCCATATTCCTCAATCAAGCCCCTTCTCATTTGTTCAAGCTAATGCCTTGGTCTGATTTCAATGATCAATATTGATTCCTCAAATGGGCCCTCCATCACCTAAGTTTGAGTATATTCAAATGGGTCCATATTTAAAGGAAAATGAAGGTATGTACTCTGAAGAAATAGGTGGCCCTATAAAGAGAAGATGCTTGGAAAGGAATCTCCATGTGGGAAGGACCTAATTTCATGGGATTGAGAGAGAGTGCCATCCCAAACTGCAAGTTAACAAAGAGTTTGGTTATTAAGTCACGTGATTGAAGGATTAAGAGAGAGTGGTGGCCCCAAAGCTCAAGTTAACAAAGAGTTCAATTAGAAACCCACAAAATATTGTAGTTTCTCATTGACTACCCCAAAGATGCTTTCCTTACTAAATATTGGGTTTGTTTTTTCCCCAACAATGTACAAGCAAGAGAGATTTATCTTTTAGACAAGAGGTTTTTTTTATTTGAGAGTTTAATTTCTAGCAGCCAAAGAGGGAGAAAGAGAGGTAGAGGCCATCATAAATTGAATATCTTATTAGAGTATCATAGTTTTCATTCTCCTCCTTCCACTTCTCATCTCTTTCATTCTCATTCTTATTATAAGAATTTTCTAAGTAATAGGCTCTGTAAAAGGAATCAAGAAGGCCCAAGACAATGATTCTTCAATCCCAACCCTTGGTGCAATTTTTTGTCTAAATAAATTGTTTGTTTCAGATTTGAGATGTTATAGTCCCCAACAGTAGAACCACTATTTGATAAATGAATTGTTGGGTTTATTGTGAAATGTCTAAGGTTGTTTTCATTGTTCAATAATAAATTCAAGCAAGTTATGTCGATTTTTCCTATCCATTTTATGTCTTATATAATGTTGAATAAAGTAATGGATCTATGCTTGCCTTGCCCATTCGTTTTTTGATAAATATGTGCTATGAAAGTAGTTTCGCCTCCTCTGTTCATATTTGTTCTCTTTTCTGAGTTATTTTCCAGGCTGAATTAGATTATGGTGCCCATGGTCTGAAGATCATTCCTATGGTTGAATCCTTATAAACCCCCCTACTGGTTGGTTGGCCCTTTTTTGAATTACCTCCAAAATAAAATTCAACATCTTATTACTATTCTAAATTAATAACAGATATTGACTCCATGCACCATTTTTTTTTTCTGTTATAAATCTAGTTTGAGCTTCATTTGTTTAAATAGGGTTGTTCTTGGGTGACATACAATGACTCTTGTCTTAGGAAATATTGAGGGTACCCTCCTTTGGCTTGAGAACTGGCTTGAAGACCTAGAATAACGTAGGAAGGTGCATCATGTACTCCCTATATGCCCTGGCATTTGGCCTCTCTATGAGAGATAGGGGACAAATATGGAACAACACTTTCATTTGATGTTTTGTTAATTCTTTGGATCACTAATATTGTTAAATGGTAGTAAGATTGTGTTATCTTCTTATGTTGTTTGCAAGTTCATGTCCTCTTCAACACAAACTCAATCCATCCAAATTCTCCATTGAAAGTTTTTCCTCTCTTCTTTTTGCAATTTGCAAACTAATTTGCTTATACAAACTTGGAATAGATATGAGTCACTTAAATATCTCACACACATCATTTTCCTATATTAATAAATCCGACCTACCAATTAGTGTGTTTGATCTACTCATACACCAAAACAACTTGAACAAAGGCGAATGCACTTCAAAATATGTGATTATAAAACCGTAATGTATCTGTAGAAATTTTTAATACAAATTATGTATTGCCTAGATTCTCGTGATCTAACAATTATATGCCATTGTTAAATACATAATCTCTTCTACTAATATTCTTGTGGAATTTAAAACACGATTGCCAATTTCAATATCAATAAGAAAGATCAATCACACATAACATGGATGTTTTTACCAAGAAAGCATAAAGATAAAAACCCCACTATCATATATTATGTATATATCATGGATCATGAAACAATCTCATACAAAACTCTAATCCAAGAGCTCTTAGTACAATATACAATCGTCTCACACTGTCATACAAAAATTGACAAATTCATGTGCCAATTTACTGCCTCCAGACAGCCTGCCTCCTCTACGCAAATCACTGCTAATGGAAAATACCTGCAATGAATCGAATCCCTCTTGCCTAGGCTGCACATTCCTCATGGGCACATCCACTGTGTGTGTGGTTGCATGAGTGCACTCACTAATGTCACAACTAATAGTCAAACTGTCCCTTTCACCTGTTATCTCAAATGGGTCTCCACTGGATCTTACATGCATGTAGTTAACAGTGGTAAATCTTCAGTTGCATGTGAGATCACTGATTGTGAATTAATCAATAATTAATTCATTGATCTCTCACTAGTGTAAGTTCAGTTACAACTAGTACAACGGAGCTTAACTCACTTAACTAAGTTAAAGTACTTCACAACTCACATAACTACACATCCAACTCTATTACAACTTCGAGTCACTTAGTTACAACTAATTCGACTTCCATGTCCCACCAATCAACCTTTGAACTCAAATTTCCTATAGCTAACTGATTTGTCATTTCAGTTAACTATTTCAAGTAATTATGAGATAACAGATTAATATTTATTGTCCAATTTATTTAAGGGAAAAATAAATTAGGCACACATTTCTTGTTGACTTTTCAACACTCCCTCTAAACAAGAAAGGGATTATCCTTCACCCCAATCATGTCTCTATGGTATTCGAATTTTCTCCTGGTGAACGCCTTCATCAGAATGTCTGCATCCTGACCTTCTGTAGGAATGTACTAAAGCAACATGATCTTCCGCTGCACACAATCTTTGAGATGATGATACAGGATATCTATATGCTTAGATCTATCATGAAACACATGATTAATCGAGAGTTTAATGCAACTCTGATTATCACAATGAATCACTGTTGGATCTAAATGAGAACCAAACAAACCAACCAAGATCTTCCTCATCCAGATAGCCTCACATGCAGCTTTAATTACTGCCATGTATTCTACTTCCGTTGAACTGAGTGCCACGAATCTCTGTTTCATGTTGTACCAAGAAACAATTGTAGATCTGATACTAAAGATCCCCCCTGATGTGCTATTTTTGTCTGTTGGGCTTCCTGCCCAATCTGCATCCGTGAAGTCATGCAACTTCACCTCATCCATCTATCTATACCATAATCCATACACAGATGTGCCCCTCAGGTATCTTAGGACATGCTTGCGTGCCTTCCAAAATATCTTGGTAGGCTTAGCCATCGCTTGACTCAGTTGGTTAACCGCATAGAAAATGTCTGGTCTCGTGTTCACTAGATACATTAGAGAACCCACTAACTGTCGATAGACAGTAGCATCTACTACCTCTCTAGAAGTAGCATCCTCTTTCCTCCAATTTCATGGAAGAGGAGTATCCATGGGTTTGCAGCCCTCCATGTGAAACTTACCCAGTATCTCCCTTGCATACTTGCCTTGAGACACAAAAATTTCACCATCTCGTTGTCATATTTCCAATCCAAGGAAATAATGATGGAGGCCCATATCCTTCATCTTGAACTCCTTTGCAAGGTCCTCCTTGCATGAGTGTATCAGTTGTTCATCACCAGTCAGTATTAAATCATCAAAATAAAGAACAATGATTAAAATATTACCCTCCACCATAATCTGGTATAGGTTTTCATCCACTTCACTTTTGGTGAAGCCCAGTCCAGTGAAATAGTTGTATATCCAAGTGTACCAAGCACGAGGTGCTTGCTTCATCCCATACAATGTTCTTTTAAGTCGGCACACATGCGACTCGTTGTTGAAGATCTCAAATCCTTCAGGCTACTCTATGTACACTTCTTCCTCAATGATCCCATTGAGAAACACAATTTTTACATCCAACTGATGAATGTGCCAGCCCATCTGCACTG
>SNQJ01S0092267.1:156461-166894 GCA_010110895.2 Picea sitchensis
AATTCAAATTTGAAGGTCGAATGCCGAATTCCCCACTAGCCTGTGAGTTAGTCGAGGATCAAGCCCAGTCGTTGGATTGGTTGGTGGATGGATCTCCGCCATAGATTTAGGAATGATGGAAGCTTCGGGATATCGAAGAACTCGGGATGAATCAAATTGAGTCGAATTCATATTAAATCCATGTGGCCCCGACCAATGAACACCCGAGGATCTTGGGAGAGGTATATTTGTTGGTTCTGGGCTCAGTTTTGAGAATGAGAACCATTTTTTGAGATCTCTATATGAGCAGAATGTAATAGAGACCCTAAATGGAGGATTTGATTACTTAAGGAGAATGAAATTTTGGCAACCCCACCATGGGTGTGTTACAATGGTACACGCAGAGGGAGACATGTTTCATGTTGACGTCAGCATGACGACAACATGATGACATGGCAACACCAGAGGCTGCTACGTGTCACTCATTTTTGGACTTTTTCAGTCAAATCCATGGACCAATGGGAAGGTTTCATGTGGCAGTATGTACAGCCACGTGCCATTCCGTACAACCACCCAACATGTGATGTGGTAGACCGTACAACCACCTGACATGTGACATGGAAAGATTACATGGCAGGCTAACATGGCAGAGGTGACGTGGTTGTTTGTGTAATGTGGTGATGTGGGAGAATGAAAGGCCGCCATGTGGCAGTGGAAAAATTCCCAAGGATGCCCAACAAACGAAATTTAAAAGGGGTAAAGGGGTTGGTTGGCGCCAACCCCCAGTCCGCTAAATTCATAATACAATCCGCCGCTAGATCTGGAAAGATCCGTCAAATCCAAACCACACTCCAAAGTTAGCAGTGAGCCCAAAGACAAAAAAAAAATAACATATATATATATACACGCCCTATATTAAAATGGAGGTCCATGGGCCTGACCCTGGAACCTCCTCTAGCCAAATCAATTTAAATATATCCGCCAACCAACAGGCCAAATGACCTCGTTGGTATATATGCCCCTCCAAATTTATTTAAGAGCTGAGTTTTTCCAGAGCTTGGCGGTTATACTAGGGGCACGCAATTGTATGGGTGGGCATGAAAAACTAGAAATTTCCCATTAATTTATTATAGGGGCAGGCACAAAAATCGAGACAGATTTTCTCAAGCAGTCGAAAGTGCCAGACTCAGATCGAGGTGTGGAGACAATCATTTTTGGGTAATTCAACACCACGAATTTAGTGGTGTTGTTTATTTTCTGATCTGAGCAAAGCTTCTGTAGCTTAACTCCAAAATGAGGTATACTAATGTATTTTTCCAAATTCTTTTGTTGAGTTAATAAAAAGGCCTACCCATTTTAGAGTAGGACCTGGAGACGTAGTCCACCAGGGACGAACTCCATTATCAAGTTTTTTGTGTTCATATATGATGCATATGTCTCTTCATTATTGAGTTATTCCTTGTTTATGGTGCACTTCAGTTTATGCTCATTTTATACAATTATTTAATAAGTCACATCGATGAAAAGATCTCGGATCATGTTGGTATCAGAGTAGTCATATTTGACTTGAATTGTTGAGTGTGAATTATTACTAGGGCCAAGCATAAGCAGGGTGAAGGAACTCTTATGACTTTCAATCTAGAAGTTGGTCATGCATCCCGAAGGAAGAAAATGGTCGAAGAGGATAAGTGAGATGGACAAGAGAAAAACTTCCATATGGTCTTTTATCGCATGTCATAAATGGTCGAGCGAATGTATGGAGATTACGATAAGAGGATGAAAAATAAAGGGAAGAAAAACGTAGCACAAGCAGATGATAATGCTTCAGTGAATCAAGGGACCGGAGGAGACCCTCCTAATCCTCCATCTTCACCATCAAGTTCTAGCTCTTCTTCCTCTGAGCATTCTCATCATTCTATCCATAAAGCTTCTTTTAAGAAACCATTATTAAAGCTTGATGTAAAATTTGACTTGCCTATGTTTAATGGAGATGCTAATCCTGAAAAGATAGATATTGGATCCGTCAGGTTGAAGTATATTGCCATGTTCAACAAATTGATGAAGAGGAAGTTAAAGTGCAATTGACCTCTCTTCGGTTGGAAGGAACCTCTCTCATATGGTGGGGGAGAAAAATTCAGGATATAAGTAAGTGTGGTAATCTTCTTTCCTCATGGTCGGAATTTAAATTAGCAATAAAGAAGAAATTTTATCCATTGGGTTGTTTACATAAAGCAATGATGGAATGACAAACTTTAAGACAAAGTAAAGGTCAAATTGTACAAAGTTTCACAGAATAATTTAGGAAGAAAGATCTTGCATTAAACATTCCTTTGGATTCTTATGAAACTTTAATGAATTATATCGGCGCACTTCACAGTTATATTCGTCATACTTTACTATTGTTTAACCCCACCAGTCTTGACAAAGTTTGTGTGAAATCCACTCACCTTGAGAACAGGAGAAAGCATGTTCAAGAATATCCCACAAAGAAACCTTCCAATATCCCACATAAGTAGTTTAAAAAGTTTAAAAGGAAGGAAAAAAAGATCACCACTGTAAAGAGGGAAGAAGGAAAACCATCTTTCACTCATTGCAAGAAGAATGGTCACGGTGATGAACATTGTTGGAAACTACATCCAGAGAAGAGACCAAAACAGTTATGTGGTGTTATAACCCTAAATTGCACCACACATGCTTACCTGGCATCAGGCCTACTCATATCCCTTCTTTGCCAAAACACTATTGAACAACTCTTTGAAAAACCTCTTGAATAAAGGCCCACACGCCCTAATCCATTATTGCATGCATGTACACGCTGGCTGACCCAAAACAGCCCGCGTGGACAGACAAAAGCATGAAAAAAGGAAAGTTGTCGACGGAACAAAAATCTATGGGTGAGTTAACTGAAACTCCCGACCATGCATGGCCGAGGGTTCGTCCAAATACCTAGCTCCTTCTAGCCTATAAAAGAAGGGGTAGGGGTCCCATTTGGAGGAGGAAAAATATAGCATAGAAACTATGCCCATTTACGTATTCCCATTGTCCCAACCCTTTAGCCTTTCCTTATGCCAAAGGAGATTCAAAGAAAAGCAGTTGAAGGACAGAAGAAGAGGATCCCAGGATTAGGTTCAAGGAGCGGTGGCCAGTCTCAAATTTTGTAAGTTGACTCATTCAAAGTAATAAATAAAGTGCTTTTCCCATCCCAATTCATGAACTGTTTATAGTTTGATCAGTATATGTTTTATTTCTAACCCGTTAGTATATAAGTAGTATGCATGCATAGTTGTTTCTCGTCTTGAATGCAGGTCAGCTTTGGAAGGAGTATTACGAACAAGTAATCAAGCACAACGGAGGATCGACATCAAACGTCGGTAACGAGGTAGGTTGATCTTTCCATGCATTTACTAAGGGGATTTAAATCTAGGGATGAAGGTAGAAAGTAATTTCTATTCGGTCATATCTGCATGCAAAGTCTGAACTCTATTTGCTAGTCCGTAGGGTGTTTTTCCCCAACAACAAGTGGAAAGGGGAAGACAAAGAYTGTTGCTACAGTTAAACACAATCTTGGTTCCAATTCAGGAGACGAAGGAAAGATCACAGCAGTTGGAKYAAAGGTAAAGATTCCCTTCATGCTAGTTCAAATTCCAATAATGAATCTCATGACGATGAAAGAAAGAGGAATGAATTATTTCACATAAGAGTTGTACGTAAGAACACTAATATAGATACATTATTTGATCTGGGTTCCCAAGTAAACTTGATATCTGAAGCACTTGCCAAAAAGATGGGTCTTGAAACTAAACCACATCCAAAGCCTTATCCTCTTGGTTGGGTATATGATAAATCAAAACTTAATGTCACCAAGCAGTGTAGGGTCAGATTTTCTATTGCTTCAAAGTTGATTGATGAAGTGGATTTGGATGTTGTATCACTTGATATATGTGGCATAGTGCTAGGGAGTCCTTATCTTTATCATATAAAATAAGTCTTATTTCATCATGAGAACAAATATCACCTTACAGGGGAAGTGGAATATATTGTTAGATCCCACAACATGAGGGTAAACACCACACTTGTTAGTGCAGGACAAATGAAGAGACTCATAAACACTAATAAGAGATATGTACTCATGGTTGTAAGGGAAAAGGATGTCGGAACATCCAATGCTTTCCAAGGATGTGATCATTCTCATAAGAAAGAATTAATTGATATTGTTTCTATGTATGATGATATTTTCCAAGAACCAGATGGATTACCTCCTAAGAGGGAAATCCAACATGAAATACATATTCAACGGGATTCTCCTCTTCCTAATTTGGGCATGTACAGGATGTCAATTGTAGAGATGAAAGAGATCAAAAAATAGGTACAAGGCTTATTGGATCAAGGGGTCATCAGGACCAACTCATCTCCTTGTGGTTCTCCGATCGTGATGGTGCCAAACAAGGATCGCACATGGTGAATGTGTATCGATTACTGAGCCTTAAATAAAATCATGGTAAAAAATCAATACCCTCTTCCTCGTATAGATGATTTACTTGATCAATTAAAGAATGTTGTTCATTTCACTAAGTTGGATTTGCGTAGTAGATACCATATGATCAAGGTTTCAAAACAGGATGCATGGAAATCTTCCTTTAAAACCAAACAAGGATTTTTTGAGTGGTTAGTTATGCCATTTGGGATTTGTAATTCCCTGACAACCTTCATGTGTGTGATGAATGATGTATTCATGCCATTTCTAGATGATTTTGTGATTGTATATTTATACGACATCCTTATATTTAGTGGGACTTGGGATGAACATGTAAGGCATGTAAAAAACGTATTGGATACTTTGAAAAGGAAAAGTTGTATGTAAAATTGTCCAAATGTGAATTTGGCAAGATTGCACTTGTGTACTTAGGTCATATTGTAGGAGGAGAACAATTGAAAATTTATCCTTCCAAGATTGATGTAATTGTAAATTGGCCTGAGCCCAAAACTATAACCAAAATACAAAGCTTCTTAGGTGCAGTCCAGTACTAGAGGAGATTCATTTCAAAAATCTCTTTTATTGCAACTCCTTTGCATGCCTTAACCAATGTGAAGAACACTTTTCAGTGGGGAGGAAAAAAACAAAAATCCTTTGACACTTTGAAGGAAAAGATCAGTACCGCACCAGTATTAGCACTGTCGAATATTTAACATCATTTTGATATCGAAACAGATGCCAACGGATACACCATGGGTGAAGTATTGATGCAATGTCATAAGCCTATTTGTTACCACTTTAAAAATTTTAACCAAGTTGTTGTTAACTATTCTACATATGATAAAGAGTTGTATGCATTAGTTCTAAGTGTAAAGAAATGGAAGCACTACTTGTTAGGGAAGGAAACAATCATACATACAGATCATCATCCCTTACAGTATCTCCAAGAACAAACCAAGCTACAACAATCTAGACATTATAGGTGCATTGGTTTTCTTCAACAATTTCATTTGGTAATCAAATACAAAATGGGTATAAGTAACAAGGTAGATGATATTTTTTCTAGACCTCCTATTGTTGCTTCTATTATTTTGAAGAATGCTTCTTTATCTCATGATATATATGTGGAACAATATGTCGTTGATGAAGATTTTAAAGAAGTATTTGAGAAGCTAACCCATGGTGCATACGTAGAGAACTATTTTCTGCAGGGAAAATTACTCTACCATCTTGGAAAGCTTTGTATTCCTACAAGTGAACGAATCCATGTAATACGAGAAGCTCACACTTCTCTTGTGTCTGGGCATTTTGGGGTAGGAAAAACTATGGCTCATCTGCAAAGGTTTTTTTACTGGCCTTAGATGAAAACAATTGTAACTGAATATGTAAAGGGGTGTGTGATGTGTTCTACTTGTAAGCCCACTAATAGAAAATTGGGGCTATACTCACCACTTCTTGTTCCATCCCATCTATGTGAAAGTATCTCCATGGATTTTTTAGGGGGTTTACCAATGTCAAAAATGGGGTCATAAATATTTGTATGTTGTAATGGATAGGTTTAACAAGATGTGTATCTTGATGCCATGTAAAAAGAAGATCACTGCTAAGAAGACTATTGATCTCCTATTTTAGTATGTTTGGGTTCACTTTGGGTTACCCACATCCATTATCTCAGATCGAGATACTCGATTCCTTGGGGAGTTTTGGACAAGATTGTGGAGAATTATGGAAACCAAGTTGAAGAGGAGCACTGATTTCCATCCACAAACCGATGAACAGACAAAGGTTGTTAACCGAACAATGGTACTTTTTCTTCAAGGCTACTGTAGCAAGCATCCCAAGTTATGGGATGAACAGATACCCTATGTACACCATTCTTACAATCGAGCCTTGCATACCTCCAGTCAATGTTCTCCTTTCGAGACATGTTTTGGGTATTTGCCTAAGGTCCCTTTGGACTTGATGTATGGGAGAGATGTCGATTCAAATGAAGAAAGAAATGAAGACAGAGCCCAAAAGTTCATTCAGAGGATCCAACAGGTACACCAAGTAGTCAGGGAACAGTTGGAGAAAATTCAAGCATAGTATAAAGCTCAGCATGACAAACACAAGGTTGATCATCAATTCCAGGTTGGAGACCAGGTATGGCTTCACATCAACAAGGAGTGGTTGAAGGGGGAAGGCAAGAAACTCAATCCCATTCGATATGGACCCTTCACTATTTTGGAGAAAAGAGGTACCAATGATTTCCATCTAGATCTTCCACCTTATATGCAAATATACTCAGTTGTAAATGTAGAAAACTTGAAACTTTTTGAGCCTCCCATGATCATGGATCAGGGTGAGGAATTTTCAATACCTTCAATTGATGAGTTTTCTCCTCAGTACTTGGATGAGTCGAAGAAATATATCATCCTGAATAGAAGAATGAGGACTTCACACAAGGGTGATGTTGATTATCTTCAAGTGGGATTAAAGGGAACACATCCAAGCAAGGCAAAGTGGATTGAGAAGGAAAAGTTGAGGGAACTCTTCCCTTGTTTATCTGTTGATTGATGAAAGTTTTTGGTGGTCCAAAAATCTCTCAATGGGAAGACGTGATCCAAAAAAAGGATCCAAAAAAGACTAAGGATAACTCAAAATTCGCAGAAGCAACTCAAGAATCTCAGAATGGCCTCAATAGATAGAGAAAGGGAAAAAAAATCAAAGTCTTCAAAGCTTAGTGAAATTGGAATCATCGCGAAGAGTGAGTCACAAGATTTCCAACGACATAAACAACTCATCAAATGGAATTACAGATCAAAATATATTCATAGTCAAAGTTTTGGTCAACCTAGCCCAGTGAGCAGGGATGAGTCAACATTTGTACTGCTGACATCATCGTTCGTACAGGATACGTGGCACATGCAGAGGGAAACACGTGTCATGATGATGTGGCAACACCATAGGCTACCATGTGTCACTCATTTTTGGACTTTTTCGATCAAATCCATGGACCAATGGGAAGGTGCCATGTGGCAAACCATACAGGAACCCGACAGGTGACGTGGAAGGATGACATGGATAAGGTGATGTGGCTATCCATGCAATGTGGTGAAGTGGGCCAATGAAATTCCACCACGTGGCCCAGTCATGGGTTTCCACATGGCAATGGGAAAATGCCCAAGGATGCCCAACAACCGAAATTTAAAAGGGGTAAAGGGGTTGGTTGGCACCAACCCCTAGTCCACTAAATTCATAATATAATTCACCGCCAGATTTGGTGGGATCTACCAAAGACAAACCATACTCCAAATTTAGAAACGATCCCAACAACAAACAATATATATATATACACACACACACGCCCTGTATTAAAATGGAGGTCCATGAGCTTGACCCCGGAACCTCCTCTAACCAAAGAACTTTAAATATATCTGCCAACCAACAGGCCAAACGACCTCGTTGGTATATCCGCCCTCCAAATTTATTTAAGAGCTAATTTTTTCTAGAGCTTGGGGATCAGACTAGGGGCATGCTGCAGTACGGACGGGCATGGAAAACAAGAAATTTCCCATTAATTTATTGCAGGGGAAGGCATGAAAACCAAAACGAATTTTCTCAAGGGCCTGAAAGTGCCATACTCAAATCGAGGCATGGAGACAGACATTTTTGGGTAATTCAACACCACAAATTTAGTGGTGCTATTTTTTTTATGATCTAAGAAAAGATTCTGCAGCTTAAATCCAGAATGAGGTATACTTATGTATTTTGCCAAATTCTTTTGTTGAGTTAATAAAAAGGCCTACCCATTTGAGAGCAGGACTCGGAGACGTAGTCCACTAGGGACGAACTCCGTTATAAAAAAAAAATGTTCATATCTGATGCATATGTCTTTTCATTATTGAGTTATTCCTTCTTTATGGTGCACTTCATTTTATGCTCATTTAATACAATTCTTTAATAATTCACATCGATGAAAAGATCTCATATCATCGGGGATGGACAGTCACAGATGAATTGGATCTTAGGTGGATCAACATGCACCCCATGCTCATCAACAATGTAGCCCAAGTATTTTTACTCATTGGTTTAGGATCCTATGATTTCAACAAGTTGATGCAGCCCTCCTACTCCCCCGTAGGGCTACACGACCTCCCGGTCAAGGATCTACGATTCTTGAGTTAAGCGACTCTCTGGAATATTAATGGTTCCCTTCTGTATCTAAACACAGGCCCTTTCAGCTCCTTGGTGTAGGTATGATAGCACCCACAACCTTCTCTTTCGCTCCGCTGCGAAATCTCAGAGTACTCACCGTTAGCTCTTTTTCTAATAAGCCCCCTCTTGATATGACCATGAGCGGTGCCTTCTTGTGACCATGCGATTACGGGCACGACCAATAGATATTTGGGATCAAACTTCTTTTCGGCCCACAATTCTCCTTGATCCTCCACGTGTCCTCTTGGAAAAACCACGGTATGGGTTACAACCCGCCCTCAATGTTTTAAAGTCTGCGCAACTCATGTCCCCGCAATGCTACGGGATCATCGATCTCGCGATCTTGACAATATTTTCTATACTGATGGTTCAGAGATGCACTTTTCAAGTCTACGGACCAAATATACCCTTTCTCGATCAACGGTTGAGATCTCTTCATGGTTTTGGACTTCATATTTTTGAAATCTCAAACCTCGCTTTTCTCCATACTTCAATCTTCCGAAATTGACGATCTGCGGACACCTGTCCTGATCAATCAATGGTCCTACTTCTGATTTAGGTGTTTTACCTTTCAACTCAAATCAACAGTCCTGTGACCCCCTTCTTGATCAATGATCGAGATCTCCTTTGGGTATTCGGACTTCTAAGATCTCAAATCTCAAACTTCACCCTTCTTCCCAATGCCTTTTATCTGAAGGCTATAATCCATGGATGCGTGTCCACTTAATCTGACAGTCAAGGATTACTTCAGGTCTTTACCCAAAGTACATGGATCTGTATTACGTCTCTCTTAGATCTGACGGCTCTGAATCACTTCAGGATTTGTGGGTTTCGAAAATCTCATATCTCAACAGAAACCCCACTATAGTTTACCTGGAGTTCGTGATCTGTTGACAAGTGTCCCATTGTAGATCCACGGCTCTCGGCTCTTCAGCTATTTGGGCTTCGAGTATTTCAACCTTTCACCTTTTTCCTTCCTCTGGATCTCACGACCCACCGACATGTATCCTCCTAGATCTAATGGTCCAGATTCTCTCCGGCCCTTCGGATCTCCACACTTCGGAAATCTCAAGTCTCAACCTTGATAGGTTCTCCCTCCTGTGCATGCAAAGCATTAAGGCTCGTGCACTTTACTCTGATAAAATGGTTGTTGATATTTTACATAGTGATCCAATGACCATTGGCGCTCCTCCTCCTGAGATTTTGATTTCTTTCGACTTGGAAGATTTATCAGTCTTCAAAGGTTTCGAACCTTTGCTCCTCCTGCGAGTCCGACTCTTGGATCTCGTCAACACTTTATGAAAAGTGTTATCTCTCCTGAGCTCGATCCTTAAGGATTTTGACTTCCCAGGTACGCCTTGCGTTCTCGAGATTTCGATAACTCAGATCGACTGATTTCTTGAAAATAAATTCTTCTCACCCACTTGGCATTCCTCTGTTCTAGTTCTTCGACACTTAGTCGCTCCTTGATGTTGTGCACTCCTTGAACCTGGTCTAAGTTTCCTTTGTTCGCTCTGAACTCCTCTGAGTCAATCTGAGACTCAATCGACACACTCCTTGCATTCGAGATGCACACCTCTCATATGATTTTCATAAGAGAAACAATTGAAACTTATCCAGTTTCGTCACAACTTCATACTATCAACTTCTCGAACAATCATACATGAACAAAAATTAAATAAATCGCATACATAGAATATAACATTCATTCATTCATACATCAAATGAACACAGTCCCAGGATTTGGGACAATTCTATATGTTCTATTCATTCATGAAAACAA
>SNQJ01S0092269.1:11756-23007 GCA_010110895.2 Picea sitchensis
GCCTTTCTATCTTTAAGCGGAGGGGGGGGTCTGGAATCAAGGATGCATCTCTCCGACGGCTGCGATTGGAGCGCCCGGATCAACGACGCACAGGCAATTCGGGCATCCTCTGCCTTTCTGTGTTTAATTAATGTGGGCCCCCCCTTTCTTGTCGTGTCATCTCGCTACCGGTCCTCCACTTCTCATCCTCCGACATCTGTCCATCTCCCCTCTTCTGGTCCGTATGGTCCCTTTCCCCTCTCATCTTCCACTTATCGCCTGCCATGTGCCACGCCTCTTTCCACGTCAGCCTCCCACCGCAAGTGCGCCCATTATGTCTCATCTCCTGCCCCCTCCACTTATTGTTTTCCGCCATGTGTCTTCCCCCTGTCACCCCTCTCATGCCTCGTCACTTCTTATCACACCCTCGTAGTTGTGACGCCACCACTCCCGTTATGCGCCCCATCCCTCGCGCTGGCCTCCCCACCTATCCATCAGGTCGTTCAGTTGATCCAGGTGGCAGCGCTAAAGGTCTTCCACGTCGCAAAAGTGTCGAGTTGGTCAGGCCATCTTCAATCCCAATGAAGCAGTTATTGAAGTAGTTGGTGGTGGTTAGACATCGCCTCCACCATAATGGGAAAGCTTGGCAACGAATTAAAGGCACGTCGATTCGCCTATGGAACTGTCAGGAGTTCGATTGCGTCTGCCATAAACTGCACGATCATTCAGAGACTGCAGGTGTTGACAGTCAAAAGCCATGCAGATGCAAAGATTTTAATGCATCGTCTCGATTCTGTTGTTGTTGTTTTGAGTATATGAAGGCGTTTTCGCCATTTTTTGTATCTATCGATGGTTGAGCAGAGCTCCCGGTTGTAAAACTTTAATGAAGCACTGATACTCTGGTTATGAATGAACTTTTGAGATTTCTTGCCTTATGAATGCCAGTTTCTTTTACGTCTTTGTTACACTGTGTTAGAACAACTCGTAATTGGAGGATCCAGTCGAGCTGTAGCTGTTATAGGATGATGAAGGTTGGATCACTGTAACAGTTACGTCGTTTCTAATCAGTTCTTGTGATTTTCCCAGCGCTGAGCGACTTGGAATTGGAGGATCCAGTCAAGTCCCCCTTCAGTTTCTTGAGACCCTGAACCAAGCGGATCTTGCATTCAGAGTCTTTCTTCTGCAAACTGTTGTAAGCTTGTTGCCCAAAGTTGTTTGTCCACTTTTTCTTATCAAGTCTTCCACCTATTCACCTTTTAATCAACCCACTGGCTGAAGTTAGGATTCCATACCTCCTTTGTTCTTTACGTACCAAACCCAGTCCCTGAGTTAGAGTGATATCTCCTCGAGTCTTTATCTCCATTTGATCACCCCTTTATAAACAAATCGTGACATTAAACTGATGGGTGTTGGGCTCTGCTCCTGCAAGCAATCCAGGAGTGACTTTCCACGCTAACATAACTGATGGGAAAAATATGAAGAAAGTAGAATTCATGACGCAAATAGCAGGAACATTGGGTTCTTTCACCACAGTGAACCAATATTCAGTCGAGACCCTAAAAGATCAGCTGAAATGAAAAAAGCATTTGATCAAGACACTAGAGGCTAAACTAGCTATAGCAGAGGTTGTTGCTAAAGATCAGGCAAGTGTGACTTTAGAGCAAGCAAGAATAGAAGATCAAAAAGAAATCGAGCAACTTAAAGTTGATCTCAAACAGTCACAGTTGAAGGTTCATATGAATCAGACTCGGATAAGCCAGCAGGGAGAATTGATAGACCAGCTTCGGGCCAAACTAGAATTCGTCGAAGGCCAGGTAATCGACATCGGGATATTTCAATCCCAGGAAATAGAGATTAGAAAAAGGTTATCGACGATGCAGTAGGGCTTGCTTGCAAAAGTGGAAACAATTCAAAGCAGCTTCCAACTCATTGATCAGGTGTGGGAAAACCTCTCTCTTAAATAAAGGGATTTCAGAGTAGCTCAGGTGGCTTTCCAGTAGGCTATTATAGCCACAACGAGAAGGGAAGCAAGAATTAGTTCTAGTTTTCCCATCATAGAGTAGACCAGGGGTAATATCTTGTTGAAAGAATGGGAGCGAAATATATCTGAAGGCAAACAACAAGCTACGAAGCTAAGGAAATCTTGCGAAGAAATTTTTGGCTTTTTAAGTGAGCTTTATTTGGGTTCCGATGGTGAAAGTGGCATGGAGATACTGGATCAAATCAATACAGCTAAATATCAAGGAAAATGAAGAAAGAGAATTACCCGAAATATCACAAATAACTCAAACAGACATAGTGCAAATAGACAAATGGCTAATTAAACCGAGTATGTTGTTATGCTCTATCAATGCCAAAGATCAACAAGTGGAAGGAAAGTTGTTGCTATTGATGAAAGACTGCTATATTGTTTAGGCAAATAATCAAGCTGAGCCATCTAAGTTGATATCACAACTAGTGGAGAAGTGTGTTATTTGCAAGGAGCATGCGAAGAGGCAGGTTTCATGTACTAGATGAGGACAGAGATAAAGAAACGAAATGTTTCGACTCCTTTTGATTGTAACCAAAAACCTGTGGAACTATTGAGATTCCAACACATAAAAATTTGTATAAATATACATTTTGAAGAAAGAAATAGGGCTGGACCTTTTTTATTAATTGTAATAGAGACTGTCTCTTTTCGAGACTTAATACAAAGAAATCCAGAGATTCCTAATTCCGTCACTACTATGTTATGAGTTTGTTCTCTCTGTTATTTCATATTCATTCTTATTTCACTTATATATATCTGATGAATGTTGCATTGCAATTTAGTAAAACTTCTACTGCAGTGATTAATATTTAGCTATCTATTGTTTACAGTTTTTCCTCTGTATCGGCTACTAGCAGGTACAAGACCTGTAAATATTTAGGTTGTCATATTTCATGCTTCATCGGGTCATTTCTTATTGTATTTTCTTCTTCTGCTTACAGAGTGAGACTCTCCCTCGATAGGAGCCTTATTCTCGACAACTTAATGTTTTTATTCATAATTCATACACCATTTATTTCAATATAATGCAGTTACGGAAAAAGGCCTTTGGTTTGCAATTTGCTTTTAATATTGATTTCTAAAGTTCTCTTTTATAAAATCAAATTGATACAGCATAAAAACTTTCGGAGTTCTTTAAATTTTTGTGTTCCTCTATGACTGTCCATGTTGTAAGACAACCCAATATTGAACCTGGCTTGACAGATCAAACCCATATCGCTTTAAATCTCTTTGATACCATACTTAAAACGGCTAACACCCGGGTAGAACTTGAACGTTCATGGGCTGCAATTGAAAGGGATATAAACATCCAGGAACAGTTGGAATCCAGGCAGCTACAACCTAGAAATCAACCCTAGCTTCCTTTCCCGAAGGTATTCCCTCCTCATTTTTACATCTTACTAAATTTTAGATGCCTAGAGACTGTACTTTTTAAAGCCTTAAGTACAGACTCTGGAACAACATGGACAATTAAAACTGGTTTAATAGAATTACTCAAATATATTCTCTAGGGAAACTTCTCGCATGGACCCTCCAAAAGGCCATGTAATTGGTCCTTCATTGACATTATATAGACTACAATGGTTGGAAAATGACTGTCATCATTCTTTGTGGATGAAGGTGACTTTCCATTCGTGTAGCCCCTATCATAATATTTATGGGAACGATATTCAATAAATAAAGTTTGTGACTACTGTAAATGACTTTTACATAAATATGCATCCACATCCTTCCTTTAGCACTTCCACAACTTTCTTACTAAAACACCGCTAACAAAGGCATGCACTACTTCCATGGAAAATGTTTTTACTTGTTTTGTAATAAGTGATGATGGAAATTTTTCAAAAATACTCATCCACAAACTTGTTGATATTGAGTAATTTAACTACTAAATTTATAGTTGTTGATGCAAACATATCACCTAAAACACATTGATTGACATATGTTTTTGGTTGGAAGGCCACCTCCCTATTTGAAGGATGGTTGTTAAAATATGTTTGGCCAACGATTAAGTCAGTGCCCATATCACATTGATTTATTTGTTCCTCTTGGATAGTTTCAACAATGACATCCATTTCAGATAGTTTCTCTTCATGTAACACACTACTTTTAGTAAATCCAACACTACTCATATGACCTTTGTACATTCTCCCATTTTTTTAATATCTACATTTGAAGATATTGTTGGAAAAATAATTCATCCATATTTTTCTCAAATTCATGGATCTTACTAACCTTTAAGGAAGTGCCAATAATCCAATTAGAAAAAAAAGAAAGGTTTTTTATTCATATGCAAGAATTGGTTTCTGGGGATTGATATTTAAAGAATGAAAATGGTCCACCGCACAATGTGTAAGACAACGGGATAATAATTCTAAAAAAAGTGATGATAGCACCATCATCTACGTTGTCTTCAAGGTTTTATGTTAATGTTATAAGGATTTCTTCAGAAACAATATCAAGGAAAAATAAATTGGCCCCTATTTTCCTATCCTAAAACTTTAGAATGTCATTTTAGGCTATTATTAGGAGTGGAATCTAAAATTATACAAATTCCTTTGAATCTAAAAAACAATGTCACATATAAGGCCTATTATTCTTGTCATTGCACATAATGAATCAAATTTCAAGCATATTGTTTATATTCAACACTAGTGGCTATACTTGATCTATCATTTCTATACACTCATTCATTTGAATTATGTTTCTAATAAGATAAGCTTCAATAAGTATTAATTATCTAGGATATTGTAAAATATTGACTTAGTTCCTCATCTTTGGCAATTAGCTATTTTAGTGCATTGACAAAAGTGAACTAATTGGGATGAAAGTCGACTTGCTACACTATATAAATTAATGCCAAGGCTCCTCGTTATACCCATGTCTAGCACAAGCCACAATCATAAATATCCACAAAACAACATTCTATTTTGGGATTTTCCAAAAGGTATTCAATGAGTCATCCACTAGACCATTTTATAAAAAACACACAATCACAACATTCCAAAAGACACTCCATATAGGAATTTCATAAAATAGTTTTGAAGTCTCTTTGAAAAATTCATTCTGTGCATACCTTGTAATCATAGAATTCAAGGAGATCACATATCATCTAGGAATTTTGTCTAAAACTTGGCATGCACCCTCCAAACACCCACATTTTGGATATATATCCACAAGGGAGCTTAAAACCCCCTTCCAATTATCACTCCATAAACCTCCTTACTTCTTTCAAGAGAACCTAACTCTGTATAGGTCAAAATAACCTAACTCTTGGTTAAATTCCTCCTATATACCTTTAGAAAAACATGGTCAATGCCTCCTCACAAAACCCATTTCTACCATAAGCAACGACCATAAAATTCCATGAAATTCCTTCTATTCAAGCATCGAATCCAAAACTCTACAAGCCTCTACCAAGCTTTCATACTTGGCATAAATGCTTAGTTGGTTGTTTCCTAATGATATTTTGTCACATACAAATCCATCCTCAATCATGTGGTCCTCGACCAATTTTCTCTCTAACAATGCCTTTTTGAATAGACAATCATGTGGGATGGGATTATACATAAAGGAATTTCCCTTCTACTAGTGTAGTGTAAAATGTGCATATTCTACTCAATACAAAAATCCATTATACGTAGAAACTAATCAATTTATTCTTTCCCATGGCACCAAATCCACTCTCTCCATTAGTTTGCGGGTTCATTTGGGAGAGCATATGTGAAAATGACAATCAATAATGTTTTTATGGTGTTCATTAGTTTTGTTTATTTTATTTTGTTTGTTTTGGTTTTATTTTATTTTATTTTTGATGTAATACATAATATATAGAACTATAATATTATATGTATAGCTAATTTTTTATATAGTTATATACAATGATACAAATATATAATATAATAACTAAGTTTTTATATAATTATATATTCTTATATAACTATACGTATATATAGATTGGATAAGTCGCTCTGAGCCGAGGGTTTAGGGTTTTGCAGTCGCTCAGAATTGTGTTGTTCCAACAGTTGCCTTGCTGGGGCTCATGTCTCGCAAGGAGGGAGGGCTGACGGGTGCCTCCTACAGCCAAGCCACGGTGAATGGAAATATTGCAGAGGGTACAAAACGGCCGACCTTCGAGCCGCCGCCAGATCTGCGCTCGAAATTACTGGAGGAGGGAGCATTCAAGGATCGAGAGATGGATATCGATCCAGAGAAAGGGACTCTCCCATCCACCGCGTCAGCTCCATGGATGCCAGGTAAGTGTATTCCACAAGCGCCACAAGCCCCAAAATATGTCATCATCTCACCATGCATAGAAGAGAAAAAGAAATATATGAGAGACTATGCCCTGGTGGGAAAATTCCTAGGGCTCTGGCCTTCTGACCGCGATTTGATCAAATGGATATAGTATTGGTGGAAACCAAAAGGTCACTATGAGCTACAACTGGGATCTAAGGGGTTTTTCACAATCATCTTCCATAACCTTGAGGATCACAGTCGTATTTTCGATGGGGGGTCGTATTTATTCAACTCGATGGGTCTCTTCTTACGATTCTGAACAAAAAAGTTCAGCCCTGAAAAGGAAGACTTTGCACATGCACCTGTATGGATCAGATTATACTCTCTCCCACAGGAATTCTGGCTAGAGGATCCTGGCTGGCATAGGCAACACCATTGGCATCTATGTTAAGTCTTCTGAAGCCACCAAGTAGAGGCGTTATACCTCTTATGCGTGAATTTGTGTGTACCTGAACATAGCCAAACCGCTCCCAGGATCCATCATATTGGAATATCATGACGAGGACTAGACCCAAACCATCGACTATGAACACATTTCGTTCCGATGTCGGAAATGCCACGAACACGACCATCTTTTTAGAGAATGCCCTCTCAATATTGTTCACAAAGAAGGGAACCCAGAAAGCGGCAAAGACAAGGACGGCTTCACTCAACCAACAGGGAAAAGAAGCCAAGGAGGAAGGAAGAAACCAGCCCAAGTAAGTAAAGATCCCTCAACTAGTAATAAATTTGCCATTTTACAAGATCAACCAGAAAATCCCGCAACCCATACACAACCCACTGAACCACTTCCAGATAATGTCTCCCATGCGGCCAGACAAGAGGAGGAACGATCCCCACAGGGTAAGGAGTCAGATCTCACCCCCCTAAACGTGGATTAGGATCCACCGGACTTTATGGAGACAGAGGACGGGGACGCAGAAATGGAGATGGAGGAGCAAGATCTAGCCGGGGTGGATTTGGTGCACCTCGAGCACGCCTATAGGCAGCAAAAACTATACACCATACCCAGGGATCAACTACGAAAGGTGCACAAGGTCTTCCTAAACTCCTCCGCTGGGTCCTCGGCAAGAGCTAGCCAAGGGCTGGGAATACAAAGTAGTCAATCAAAAAACATAAGTAAATCTCAAAAAGACGAAAAGAAAAGAGGGAGGAAATCCGCCAACAAGCTTATACAAGAAATAGGACACTTCATGGTAAACTCAGGGCAAAACTACCTGATCTAGGACAACTTCCCTCCTCTCCCCACCCCCCCCATCATCATGAAGATCATCTCATGGAATATCAGAGGCCTCAATGGATGTAGCAAGCAAAAATTTCTACGGGATCTGATTTTAGCGGAAAAACCTGATATAGTACTTCTGCAGGAAACAAAATGCACCTCAGAAGATGTCGACAGACTACTTCCCTATTGTTGGAAGCAAGGGGAAGTAGTATCAATAGCGGCCACAGGAATAGCTGGAGGACTGGATATCCTCTGGAACACTAACTCAGTGCTGCTAGAAAACTTTATTGCCACCAGATGGTCCATTACAGTAGATTACAGGCTTATTGGCTCAAACAAGACGAGACACTTGACTAATGTCTATGGCCTGGCCAGCCTAAGGGAGAATCAGGCCTTCCTCAGGAATCTGAACTACTTATCCAATCTAAAGCAGCATAATAGATGGATTATCGGAGGATATTTCAATATCATCCGCAGCCTGGAGGAAAAAAAAGGCAAATCAAGATGATTGGATCGAGAAACTGATGACTTCAATAGCCTCATAGACAACCTTCACCTTATCAACTTGGAGACTATCAATGGCATTCATACCTGGACAAATAGAAGAACTGGAACACACCAAATTGCTTGCAAACTAGACCAGTTCCTCATCTCTGACTCCCTCATGTTGGAAGGCACAACTCTGGAAGCTACCATCCTGAATTTCTTTGGTTTAGACCATTGGCCTATTCAGCTTTGGCTGGACGTGCCAGCCACGCCAAGAAAGAATCCCTTCAAGTTTGAACAGTTCTGGCTCGACCACCCCAATTTCCAGGCAAAAATACAGGACTGGTGGAGGGAGGCAGAGGTCTCTCACGGCTCAAAAATGTACAGATTTCAGCAGAAGTTAAAAAACCTCAAACAACTTCTCAAGCTTTGGAATAAGCAAACCTTCAGCAACATCTTTGATTCCCAGAGACGGCTATCAAAATGAATGAGCGAGATTCAAAACCAGATCAGAACTCAGGGGATAACAAATGAGTTAAAAGCCTAGGAAGAAACAGTAAATCAACAACTAGAAGCAAGGAAAAGACAAGAAGAGATTCTTTGGAAACAGAAATCGTGCATCCAATGGCTCAGGGAGGGGGAACGCAATACCAAATTATTTCATAGGACTGTCATCCACAGAAGGCACTCCAATAAGATCACGCGTCTCATCTCTGCAGCCGGGGAGACCATTCACTCTCACGAAGACATGGAGTCAACCCTGATTGATTACTATCAAGATCTCCTCACGGAACCTCTCCCGGATAGACATGCGGCCATTACTAAAGTCACGCAGCATGTGCCCTCCCTCGTTACCCAGGAGCAAAACTCAGCTCTGCTCCAGCCCATTACAATCGAGGAAGTGGATCAAGCACTTCAGGACACACCCAAATGCAAGGCTCCTGGACCTGACGGCTTCACCAGTGATTTCTTCCACCATTGTTGGTCGATGATCAGGGTAGAGGTTTGGGAAATTCTGGAAGATTCCATAGCCATGGGACAAGTCCTCTGGGCTCTTAATGTCACGTTCCTCACTTTAATACCCAAAGAGGGGCAGGCACACCACCCCAAGCAGTTTAGACCCATAGCTCTTTGTAATGTAATCTACAAACTCCTAACAAAAGTGATTGCTAGGAGACTCAAGCCTATCTTACCGACAATTATATCCCCGGAGCAATCAAGCTATGTTGAAGGCAGAAAAATCATGGGCAGTGTCATCCTAGCACATGAAGTGATCCACTCTCTGCAGAAGACCAAAACACCAAGTATGCTCCTCAAATTAGATCTCTCTAAAGCCTTTGACAAGATAAGCTGGGAATATATGCGGGCAATGCTCCTAGCTTTTGGTTTTGATCAAAGCTGGGTGACTTGGATTCTGAATCTAACTTCCTCGGATTTCTTCTCCATTCTTATCAACGGTGTCCCCTATCGACCCTTCTCTCCCTCAAGAGGAATTAGATAGGGAGACCCTCTCTCCCCTTTCCTCTTCATCATTATGGCCGAAGGTCTTGGTCATTTCATCCATGTATTTGTTGAAAGCAACCTTCTGACAGGCTTACCCTTGCATGGCATTTCCCCTCCTATCTCGCACAGTCAATTTGTGGACGACACGCTTTTAATGGGCACCCCAACTGTCCACGAAGCCAACTCTCTTCTTTCCATTCTCCAAACCTTCTCAGATGCCTCGGGGCTGGAATGCAACAAGGATAAGTCATAAATTTTTTTCTTCAATACGCCACCTCCAATTCAGCTTCATATCTCTGAAATCTTAGGTTTCAACAGAAGCTCCCTTCCATCCAAATACCTTGGCATTCCCCTGATTGACAATGCCCTCCGGAATTCCTTGTGGGAACACCTTTTATCCTCCTTTACCAAGAGGCTCTCCTCTTAGACCTACTGAGTTCTAAATCTTCCCAGTCGTCTCATTCTTCTCCAATCTGTCCTTCAAGCCCTTCCTGTCTACACCTTCTCTACGCTGGCTACACCAAGATCTGTTCTCACAACCATTAAAAATTTACAACGAAACTTCTTCTGGAAAGGCCTCAATTCAGGGAAGAAAATAGCACTGGTCAACTGGGACAAATTATGCCGACCCAAAGACCAAGGCGGCTTGGGATTATGGGACCCCCTCATGATGAACAAAGTTCTGAGCACCAAAATTTGGTGGCGGTGGCTCAAGCATCCCAAGGACCTCTGGGCCAGACTTTGGCAGAAAAAATATGTGCCAAACGTGGCGGAAAAGAACCTAATTCGATGGAATGGGGAAAGCACTAGCTCCTTGATATGGACAACAGCCAGGCAGAACAAACAGTTGGTTACTCGGAACGCCTTTTGGGAAATCAGAAATGGGGAAACAACTCTCTTCTGGAAAGATTCCTGGCAACAATGGCCAGTTTTAGACAATGAGGATTGGGAAAGAGACATATGTACCCAATCTACACTAGCGGTCCTGACAAGAGTAGCTGACTATTGGTAGGACAATCCCCCAAAAGATACTTGGCGAAGCTGGCACCTGGACAGGGAACGCACTAATCTGGAAGCGCATGTGGACCTGGCACCCTTGCAAGAGGAAATGGCCAAACGAAAGATTCCCAAAATCGCAGGAGAGGATATCCTTCGTTGGGGATATTCGCCAAGGGGAACCTACAGTAAGCAGGAAGCTTATCAGCTCATAACTCAGGTAGACCCTCTCCCTACAAGGAAAGTTTGGCGCAAAATCTGGAGTCTTAAACACTGGCCAAAGATCACCCTCTTTCTCTGGCTTGTTTCCCACTCAAGCATACTCACTTGGGATAACCTCTCGAAAAGGGGTTTTGTTGGGCCCTCCATTTTCATGCTTTGTGAAGAGGCAGACGAAACCATGAATCATCTCCTCAACTCTTGTCCTTACACGGCTCAAATTTGGGATCAATTGGCACTCATCATGCGCACTTCGGATCGCCATAGAGATAGTATCATTGATACTATCACCAACTGGAGGGACTAGGCTTCCATTCCCCCCTCCTCAATCGCATTTGTCAATTACTTCCAGGCTTCATCCTTTGGAAAACTTGGAAAGAAAGGAACAGAAGGCTCTTTATAAATACATCTCTCTCTTGGTAACATTACTGGCATCAATGCCGCTGCAATATCTTGGAAACTATCAACGTTCAGCAGTGGACCGGCGAAAACTTGCACAACATTCCTTCCGA
>SNQJ01S0092269.1:36649-69173 GCA_010110895.2 Picea sitchensis
TGTTATTGAAGACTTTATTTTCATAGTTGTTTAAGTAAAATAGGACTGTTTTTATTAAATAACAGATCCATGTTTTTAGGATCTGTGTAACCATTTTGTAAAGGCTATAAATGCCTATTTTGAAATCAAACAATGGTTCGATTCTGGACAGAGGAATACCCTTTTTGTACTCAGATTTGCTATGCTAATACAGATCACAGGTTTCTTTTAGTTTTGATTGTCAGCTTTCCATTTTCCTTCTGCATTGTTATCTGTGTTGTCAAGCTTTGAATGGCTGTTATCCCATTGTTTAGCTCATAACCTGATAATAAGTCTATTGATTGTCTCTTAGACCCTGCTATGCACCAGTTTAGTTACAATTTGTTCTCCATCCACTTTTAAGTTACCTGCTGATTAATCAATCCTTGAAAGCACTGTCTATTTGTTTATCATATTCATGTTTGAATGCTATAAACTGTATTGAGTTGTCCCATTGATCCACACTCACAAAATACAAAAACATTCATTTCTTAAGTTACCAAGCACCTCTGGTCTGCAACCACAGAGGGTTTCTTGGAGTGATAACAGAAACAACCATGTGTTATATCATCTTGTGAGGGCCATGCTTAAAAGCTATGACAAAAGGGGACCAATTTGGATTTATATACACTTATTTCAAGGCTCTTCAAGGATTCTTCAAGTGGACACATCATCATCACTTTTACGGGCTTATGGACCTTGCTTTAGGGATTCTTCTAAGGTTGACATCAATGACAACCAATTTTCCAAAAATCCCCCCCTTTGGCATTGATGGAAACTTAGTAAAACAATTGTCATCCCCCTACCTTCGTGCTATGATCCCAATGATTCTACTATCTTCTTGTATTCATCATGACTCCCTCTATATTCATGCTTCTAGTTTTACTATTTTTCTATCCCCCTTTGACATCAATGGCAAAGAGTAACTCCCCCTAAAAGTATTCCTCTTTTTGTTCTTGCAGAAGATTATGGAAATCAATTTGGAGTAGAAATTATTCCTATTTTTTGTTGAAGATACTCAAAGGTATCCTTAGGAAGAGGATTTGTGAATATGTCTACAATCTGTTATTTTTTCCCAGTGTACTCTAACTTGATATTATTTTTTGTGATTTGTTCCCGCAGAAAGTGAAACATAATAGGAATATGTTTGGTCTTGGAATGAATCATTGGATTCTTGGAGATGTTTATAGCACTGGTGTTTTAATAGAGTATTGGAATAGGTTCATCATATCTCACTTTTATGTCTTGCATGGTTTTCTTCATCCAAATAATTTGAGTACAACATCTTGTTGTTGCAATATAGTATGCATTTGTTGTGGATAAGGATACTGAAGTATGCTTCTTGCTCAACCAGGACACTAAGAAGTCACCTAAGTAGAAAGTTGCTCTACTTTTACTTATTATGTCATCAATACTTCCTTCTCAATCTGCATCCATGTAGGCGACCATAGTTAACTCATCTCCTTTCGGATACCATAGCCCATAATCTAATGTTCCTTTAAGATATATAAAAATCATTTTCCCTGCTAGAACATGGGTTTTTTTGTGTCGCTTGAAATCTTGCGACATGTCCAACTGTTTCCATTACATCTAGTCTTGAAGTTGTCACATAGAGTATAGTACCAATCATTAATATGTAGAGTCTTTGATTCGCTTCTTTAGATTCATCATCTTTTCTCAACTTGCAACTGGTAACCATAGGAGTACTCACATGTTTACAGTCATCTACTTTGAACTTCTTTAACATTTCGTTGATGTAATTGGTTTGGGAAATGAAAATGACTTCATTTATATGAGATATCTGGAGTCCCAAGAAGAAATTCAAATCCCGAAGTAGGGACATTTCAAATTCATTATCCATATCCTTGGAAAATTTTTGACTCAATATATCATCATCACTTCCAAATATGATGTCATCAACATACACTTCAATAATAATCATGTTGTCTTGATCCAATTTTATGTAGAGGTTACTATCTACATTTTCCCTTCTGAATCATTGTTTTTGTAGTTACCTATCCAATCTTGAGCACCAAGCTCTTGAAGCATGCTTAAGTCCATACAAAGCTTTCTTCAATTTGCAAGAAGAGTCTTCCTTTTTGGATATTAGAAACTCTTCTAGTTGTTCTATGTATACTTGTTCTTCTAATTATCCATTTAGAAAAGTTGATTTTATGTCCATGTGATACACTTTGATCCTTTTGGAGCATGCATAATCCAAGAACATTTTTATTGCTTCCATTCTCTCCATGGGAGCAAAGGTTTCTTCAAAATCTATTCCTCCAACTTGAGCATATCCTTTGCATACTAGTCTTGCTTTGTTTATAGTTGCATGTCCATCTTCATTCGGCTTGTTTCTGAAGACCCATTTTGTCCCAATCAATTTTTTGTCCTCTGGCCTTGGAACTAATTCCCATGTCTCATTCTTCTCTATTTGATTTAGTTATTCTTCCATACCCTCGATCCAATGTTCATCATTGTTGGCTTCCTCAAATTTACTTGGTTCAACTGTGGACAGTAATGAAAAATGTCCTTGTTCATGTGTTTGTTCTTTCCTTCTTCTTCTGGTTTCTACTCTGGTACTTCTATCTCTAATGATTTATTCTAGTGGATGGTTCTTCTGAACCCATTGGTTAGGTGTCCTAGAAGGTGTCTAAAAATATTATTGGTTTTTTTCTTCTTATTCAGCTTCTAGTTGCTTCTCTTTTTTATGTTATTCTTCTTCTTCCATCTCTTCTTGCTTTGGTTCTTCATTTTCCTTTTCTTCAAAGATGTTTGAATTTCTTCTTTCCTTCCTGGTATTCAACAAGTCTATTTCATCAACTTTTACATTGATTATTTCCACTATCTTGTTGAGTCTTATATTATAGAACTTATATGCTTTGCTTTTGCATGAGTACCCAACAAATATGCCTTCATCCACCAAGGAGTCAATTTTTTCAATCTTTTTGTCTTCCCTTTTTATGCAACACTTGCTTCTAAACACTCTAAAGTTCTTGACATTGGTCGTTCTTCCTTTCCATAACTCGTATGGACTCTTATCACTATTACTTCTAATCAATCCTATGTTCAATATATGAATGGTTGTATGCATTGCTTGTCCAAAAAAGATATCGCTTAGCTTGGAGTCATTCAAAATGGTTCTTGCCATTTCTTGTACAGTTCTATTTTCCTTTCAGCAACTCCATTTTATTGAGGTGTTCTAGTTGTTGAGAATTGTCTTTTTATTTCCTATTCTTCATAGAAATCCCTAAATTCATTTGAAGCAAACTCACTTCCATTATTTGATCTTAAGAATTTCATTTTCAAAACAGTTTCATTTTCAATCAATTCCTTGAATACCCTGAAGCATTTGAAAGCTTCTTCCTTTTTCTTGAGGAAGCAAACTCGGGTCATTTTGGTGTAGTCATCAGTAAGTACCATGAAGTATTTTTCACCACCCAGTCATTTTTTTCTTGTGGGCCCACATAAATTAGCGTGTACAATATCCAATGGTTTTGTCGTAGAGTATTCCTATTTCTTGAATTTAACTTTTGTTTGTTTTCCATGCTAACAATGCTTGCACATAGTATTCATTGGATTTGTGATTTCTGGCATTTCTCTTATGAATTTCTTCTTGTTGATCTTGACAATATTATCAAAATTTATATGGCCCATTCTCCTATGCCAAATCCAATTTTCATCTTCTTTTCTCAAACATGTATATGTTGTTTGGAGTCCTTGTCATTGTTGCCACTAGTCTGCCTAATCCTTCTTTCCTTATGTCACATTCTTTTGAACTGAATATAAGTGTGAGTCCCTGATCACACATTTGGCTCACACTTAGCAAATCATGCTTCATATTTTCACCAAGTAGGACATTTTTTTCCACGACATCTTTGTTTCCAAGACCGATTGTGCATTTTCCTACAATTTTGGTTGAGTTATCATTGCCAAGCGTGACAGACCCCTCTTTTTCTTTCTTTAATATTACAAATATGTTTTTGTCTCCAATAATATTCTTTGAGCATCCACTGTTAATATACCAATGGATTCTTTTATTTTGGGCTTGTAAGGAAAATGCACATTCCTCAACCTTCAAATATTCTTGCTTCCTTTTCCAATTTCTTTATTGTTCCCCTATATGATTGAAAAGAATATGCCTAGTTTCCCTTGAAAAAACTATCAAAACACTTTTGCAATTTTTGGCTATGTGTCCAAAATTATTACATTTGTAGCATTCAATTTCACCAAGAGCACCAAAATTGTTATAATTTCTATGCTTTTTTATAGGCTCTACAATTTATGGCATTATGCCCAAAATTATTGTAAGAATAACATAAGCCAAGAAAAATATTTTGTACCTGGGTGTGGGTGGTCTTCTAGTTGGTGTTGTTCTTCTAAAATCATGATCTTCTTCTTGGGTATTCTTCATTTTTGGTTGATGATTTCATGTTCCTTTGAATGCATGACTTATTCTTGATTATTCTTTGTTTTTTGTTTTTGTATGTCCTCCTTTAGAGGCTTGCATTCGTCTTTCTTGATGGAACCCTTGATAGTATCTGCATAACCTCTTTGCTTTATTTCATTTCCTATAAAGATAGAGCTTGAACCCTCATCAGTATTATTTTTTTTGTATCCAAGTTAGACTTGTCATATAATGGTTTTTTATTGTATATGATTTCATCCAATATTTTGGTGCTATTGCCAAAATTTAGTTGGATGTCTTTCTTTTGTAGTTCCTTTCTTAGTGAGACTATTTTAGCTTCTAGATTCTCTGTTATTTTCTTCTTTTATTCCAATTGTCGCTTGAGTGTTTCTTCAATCACTTTGGCTTCTTCCAAATGAATCCTTAGATCTATGATAGTCTTATTGGCTTCTTCACAATTTTTTCTAGGGTTTTGAAAGCCTTCCTCCAATTTACTTAACTCTTATTTGAGAGACTTTTTTTCATCCTTGTTATTCTTAGGTCACTTAAGGAACTGATCAATTTTGCCTCTAGATTCACTTCTACTTCTTCTTCATAGTCTCCATTATTTTCAGTAGTCTCCTCTTGAGTCTCTGATGCCATGAAGAGTACTCTTCTTGTGTTACTGTCACTATCATCATCTTCATCAGATGAGGAACTATCGTCTTTTGAATAGAGGATTTTGTTTTTCAAAAATATTTTTTGTTTTCTTTCCTTGTCTCTTTTCTAATATTTCTTTTCTTTCTTAGGAACTTCTTCTTCATCACTATCTAAACCCCTTTCATAAGGACATTTGGAAGAAAAATGGAAAACTTTACCACAGTTAAAGAATTTGTAAGGAAGCTTACCTTTGTACTTGCCAATTCCTCTTTTCATCTTTCTCACAAAGTTGTCTTATTCTTCGTTGTTTGAATCATCACTATTATTGGAGCATGGTTTTGACCTTGGCTTGTCCTTTCTTGTCTTCTCGAAGGCTTTGAAATTTGCTTCCCTTCTGGATGGATTTTCCTCTTTTGTTCTCATTTCATATGTTGTAAGTATTTCATGTAATTCATCCATGCTCAACGTAGAAATATCTTGTATTTCTTCTAGAGCTAAGATTTTAGGGTCAAATCTCATTGGGAGAGATCTCAGTATATTTTGCACAATAACTGAATTTTCAATATTTTATCCTAGTCCTCTTATAGTATTCACAATTTCATCAACTTGAAGAAAATAATCTGCAATATCTCCATCTTCCTTCATTCTCATATGTTCAAATTGTCCTCTATAAGTCTGAAGCTTGGCCCCTTTGACTTTAGCATCTCATTCATAAACATTCTTGAGCTTGTCTCAGATTTCCTATGCAAAATCAAAATGCATAACCTTAACAAATTATGAACATGTTATACCACTTAGAATGTCATTTATAGCCTTTGAATTGTATTCACTGAGCTTTTCCCTATCATTATCTATTGGGGAAGAATTTGTTGTTGTGTATCCATTTAATATAACTTGCCAAACATCAAATCCATGTGCCTGCAAAAATGCTCTCATTCTTATGCTCCAAAAATCATAATTTTTCCCATCAAACAATGGTGTTCCATTTTTGGTAAATTCTCCTTGATTATCCATGATCTAACTTCCAATGGTTAGATTGTTCCTGAAGGAACCCACTCGGATACCAATTGTTAAAATATTCAATAATATTGAAAGGGGGGTGAATCAATATAGAGTTATTTCAAAAAATTTAACATTCAAGAACTACATAAACATTAACCATTAATCATGGCATTTATCATCACATAAACTCATACAAATTTCACATATATTTTTACGTAGAAACCCAACTCGGAGAAAACCACGAAAACTTTTCTTCGGTAGTTTCAAGAGTTTACAAGCACCCACTCCATGAATTTTTCATCCCCTACTGGAAGGAGACACCAATCAACCTGAAATATTTTAAATGATAATACAGGATCAAATCAACCTTCAAATACAATCCAAAAATCACTTCTTAAAGATGCATAAAAAATTCCTCATAACTGTACCTTAAATCTGCAAACTTGTAAGATACGCCATGAGCTCAATTTTCCATTTCTAATTCTAAAACTTGGACCTCATATATTAGGATGTGTTAACCTTATACTTAAATAAGTGGAATTTAATTTGGACCTACCAAGATTCAGATATAATTGTTTAATGTCGAACACATGTTTGGGAGTTGTTTCTGGATTAGTCACAAACCCTAACTTCCAACAAGTATAACTTTGTACATGTAATGAATCAGGATATGAAACTTGTACACATTTTTCTTCGATATCTTATATGAAATTCATCCAAATTTCTCTCTTTGACTTGTCCCCTAGAAAAATTTATAGCAAAAATGGAAAGAAAACTCATTTTGAAGAAAAAAAACCCTAGTTTTAAAACTTCAACTTCCACTGAGTATAACTCCAAACTTGTAATGAGTCAAGACCTGAAATTTGTACCCAAGATTATTTAATATCTCTTATGAAATCCCTCCAAGTGTTTCTATTTGAATTGTTCTAGAAAATTATTTATATCGAAAATTCTAAGATGACCTTCAAATAAAACCCTAGAACAAACCATCACAAGACTTCATCTTCTCTTGGAATTTCTCCCTTCTTCACTTCATCTTCCCTTGGAAATTTGTTCCTCTAGGATGAAATTTTCTCATATTCCTTAGTTAGTTTGAATTGATGTCTTTCTAATGCCAAATTATGCTCTTCTTATTTATATGAGTCTTCTCCACATGAAGGGGTGTGACCAAGGGTCGCAACTTTTTGGCCGCACCTCTTCCTTAAGGATGACCAACCTTTGGGGCTTATTTACTTTACTTTAGGGGATTATTCTCTTGGATTTAGGGGATTCTTCACTTGTCTTTAGGAGAATATTCTCTTGAATTTAGGGGCTTATTTACTTGGATTTAGGGGCTTATTCAAGGCTCCTTAAAGGATCCATTTGTGTACAACTAAAAGTCGGCATGTGGAAACAACCACATGTTATTTCATCCCGTGAGGGCCATGCTTAAAAGCTACACCATAAGGGGACCACTTTGGAGTTATATAAACTTATGTGAAGTCTCTTCAAGGCTTCTTCAAGTGGACACATCAACATCACTTTTAGGGGCTTCTTGGCTTTACTTTAGGGCTTCTTCTAAGGTTGACACCAATGACAACCAATTTTCCAATAGAGCATAGGTATTTATTTTTTCAATAATTATTTTATTCTTTGAGAGAAAAATGTTAGAAATTTAATTTTAATAATAAAAAAAATAAGATTTATAAAATCTTTCTAGTATGTCTCTTATTAATGATTTCATTATCCTTTAAAATAATTGATATAATAATATGTTTATTATGTTAAGGTCTCCCCTTAACCATAAAACATTCAATGTCCAATTAATTTTAGACAATTAATTGATGCAATTGTTATGCCAATTATTGATATCATAATATTATTGTTTTGACCTAATTCTTTTGAACTCACTGTTCTATCTCAGTATGTTACAATTATTAATTATCATAGATCCATCTCAACTCTAGATATATGAAACATAGAGAGGGATCAAATCCATTGAAGTGAAAACCTTTTAGAACGAATACAACTTGAGGAAGGTTTTCACTGAGTGGATTTGATCCTTTTCAGTGCTTGATAGATCCATATTTAAGATGGACATATCTTGGTTCTAGTTGCAGGTGATCATGCATCAAAACTATATTTTCAATTAGAAAATAAAATAAATCTCATAAATTCGACAAAACATCATGAAATTTACATCATTAAGAGGATGAATGTTAACAAAGTAATAATGTATCAATGTTTAGTGATGAAAAAGGTGAATAATAACAAAGTGATGTGATGAAGACATTCAATTAATATATATTACATAATCATTGATTTCAATATGTCGTCTTTATCTTTTCACTTACACCTGCATGCATTACCATCTTGTCATATATACCATATGAAAATGGAGGTTGAAATTGAAGGACATTAAAATCCTCGAGATACTACAGTAAAGGTGAGACCTTACTAGTCTTTATTTCCAATATTAATAATTGGTTTTTCTAATGTCATCCATGTGACGTATGGATTGTTAATCCCGAATCAATTCTTAATGGAATTTAACAATATTTGCATCTTCTAATAGGTATGATAGGGATAGCAACAAAATCCCATGGAACCCCAACATGAGTAAGAAACATGATTTACTTGGAATGAAAAGGAAATATAGAGACTCATATTGACCATAGTTAATGGAGCCTCTACCAAAGAAACCAAAATTAGGGATATTATTGTTCCACCGATCAATTTGTGGTATCAAGGAATCCCTCTAAATTTGTACTCCATGGTGACAAAATAGATCCCATTTCTTTAAAATTATGTTTCATTTCCTATTTCCATAATGAAAATTCCAAATTTGAGTTGACTTAAGAAAAAACATGCAAAAAAAGGGTATTGGAGATGTGTTTTACTTCATTGTTTTGCATTAGAAAATCAATGAATCAAATTATTTTGCATTGTGTCATTGCTGAAATTAATGCATGGGATCATTTTGCATTGTATCCTTATTGAAATTAAAGCACCAAATTGGATTGCACTAAGTCATTGCTATAATCAATGCACTTTAACAATTTTCATTGTATTGCTGCTAAAATCAATGCACTAAATTATTTTGCACAGTTACACCATTATTGAAATTAAGCCCCAAATACTTTTGCAATGCAAAATTGCTAGAATCAATGCATCAAATCATTTTACAATATATCATTGTTGAAATCAATGCACCAATCCTTCTATAATGTAACATTGTTGAAATCAATACATCAAATGAATTTACAATCTATGCAAATTATCACTATTGAAATCCCAAAATAACTTTTACCAACCAATTGTAGTAAGAAATAATTTTTTAACAATGCCAAAAAAAAATATAAATTGTTAGTCCTTGATACAACCTCATTGATTGTTGAGGAGACCTATCAAAGCATTCAATAATTGGGTATTTGCTTGCTTGGATGGAGATGGAAAAGGTTAGGCAACTCAATCTATTAACCAGTCTTCAAGGCCAAGGTTTCAGGTTTGCAAGTTATTTCAAAGACCAAGGAGTTGAGCATATAAAACATGGATCAAGGTTGCAGCTTTTTGAAAAGAAGAAATAGGAAGAAATGCTAAACACATCAACTACTTATTTCCGTTATAGTTGTTCATTCAACATGAAAAACCATTCATAAAACCTGAAATGCTTTTAGACATATGAATTCAAATATAAAAATGAACACAACATACAACAAAAGGCTATGTAATGATGTCTTCAATTACATAAGAGCTTAAGCTTGTAAACTGGAAATAGTGCAGTAAATTTAGTCATAGAGGAAGAAAAGAATACATGAGATGATAATCCAGTTCAAATGATCAAAGTCCTTGTGATGATCACAGCAAGCAAAGCTTCAGGGTTCCCTTCTCAGAATATTACATAAATCCCACTCAAAGGATTTAAACTGTCTGATAACCACTACCACTGGCATTAAGTGCAAGCTCTGTCAAAAATGTTTATCTGGAAACAACAAACTCTTCAATTGTATCTTTGAGGTGCACCTTTGGAAAATATTTGATAAATGGTAAAACCACTACTCTGTAATAAACAGCAGATAAATGACCAGACTCAAGTGCATTGTTCAATCAAAACTAATGTAAGGGCAGAAACTAGGTATAATTTTCTCATTAAATAAATCAAATGCAACCTCAACCAACCCTCCCTTGCACAAAAAATGAATTGTTTCATTCATGCTACTCCGGTCTGGAAAAATATGCTTCTCTCTCATCTCGATCAGAAAATTGAAGAGATCCTCAAGTCTATTTTTCTATTTGAAATGAGAGTGAAGGTATTGTTGTGAAGGTGTCTATTGTAAGAAAAACCTTGATGTTTAATTCTCAGAGGCTGAGAACCTGTAACTATAGATAAAATATGTGAAACAAACAACACGGTGAGGCTATGCCCACTTCTGTATTATTCAATGAAGACAGATTACATCTTTATATAGGAAAAGACTCTACCGAGTCAGTTACATGCAAACCAAAGACAACTAGACTCTTAACTAAGAACTGACTCTTAACACGCCTACAACTGACTCTCACAACTGAAGCTTATAACTGGTGCTTACAACTTGGCGCTTTCTCCATTGTTCCAAGTCTCCCATTAATGGAGAATGGTTGACTTCTACACCTAACATCTCTCTAAACAATTCAAGTTTAATCTTTCCAAGAGGCTTAGTGAAAATATCATGAGCATTTTCACTAGTATTACAAAACACAACAGTTATTTCATTTTGGTGCAACTTTTCTCGAACAAAATGAAACCGGGCTTCAACATGCTTTGTCCTTGCATGAAAAATGTCCAGGGATTCTTACGTGTATTGATTGAACTTTGATTATCGCATTTGATCATTTGTAGGTTCATTTTGTTCTTCTCAACATCTTGAAGAAGTCTTCTTAACCAACTAGCTTCACAAGTTGCTGCACAAAAGGCTTTTATGTGCGCGCCGTTAGAGACAAAGAATCTGATGAAACGCTTTTTACTACTCCATGGAAACAACCGGATCGATGTTGAGATGCATATCGGTGGTTGATCTTGATCATCAGTTACCGGTAATCAGAATATGAGTAATTTGTCAACTCAACATCAAATGCATCGGTATATTTAATGCACCATAATCAAGTGTACCTTTTTAGATACCTGAATGCGCTCTTGCATTCAATGGCTTTCATGAGGTTTCGCAGGCTTAACACCTCCACAGAATATGAAATATCAGGTGCGGTTGTGGTGAGATAATTCGGACTACCACCATCTGTCTATACATAGTGCCATTCACCTCCTTGAACCATCATCACAAGAAAGCTTCACATTCTACTGCATAGAACGGTAGAAGACTTACATTGATCCATTTAAAATCTCTTAAGTATTTCTCCCATATACTTACTCTGACAAACAAAAAATTTGGCCTGCATTTCTCCAAACTGCAGAGACCTAGGCGGTAATGTAATTCTGGAATCTTTCATTTCAAATACCTTTGATAACTACTCATTGATTTCATCAATTAACTTCTATGCATTTCCTACGTAATTATTAAATCATCAACATATAGTAAAATCAATACTATATACCTGATTTCATCAAATTTGGTATACTGATTTGGATCACTTTTTCTCCTCGCCAAAACCACATTGAAGAAGAAAGAGTCTATCTTCTCATACCATGACCCTAGGTGCATGTTTTAGTCCATACAATGCTTTCTTTAGCTTACACACTAAGTGTTCTTGCTTTTCAACAAACCCTTGGGGTTGGGTAAGGTAAAGCCTCTTCCTTTAACTCACCATTCAAAAATCAAGATTTAACATCCTAATGATGCAACTTCAATGATACTTTGTAGCTAAAGCAATTAACATTATGATAGTATTCTATTTAGCTACTGGTGCAAATTTTTTTCAGCATAATCAATACCTTGTTTGTGAATACCCTTTGCCACCAATATAGCCTTATACTTATCTATACTACCATATGATTTAAACTTGGGTTTCTATATCCATTTGCATCCAATGGGCTTCTTATGTTTAGGAAATTAGGTCCAATTCCCAAGTATTGTTTTCATTATAGATTCATATTCTTCCTCCATTGCATTTCACCATTCATCATGTTTATTAGCTTCCATCAAAATTCATGGGTTCTATGACTTTTTAAATGCTACTCATTAGAACATGAATCTTTTATACCTCTCCGGAAGCCAAATCTGTCTTGAAGATCTTCTCAAGTGATTATCTTCCTCCCCACTTTAATCAATCATCTTCACCTCTGTTGAACTTTGGTGCTTGGGTGTCCATATCATTGATTTCCCTTCTTTCTCTTGTTGTTGTGTTGCGGGGATGGTTAACTATTATTAAGCTCTTGAGGATGGTTGTTGGTGTGTGGGCTGTTGTTGTTGCTCTTCTTTAAATCCTTCATCAATAGAAGTCTTTCCATTCCTCACTTGGTATTTGTCGTCATGTTTTCCTACTTCCTACTCATGGAAAATTACATCTCTATTTGAAAATACTTTGGCGTGTAGGATCAAACGGTTTGTATGCTTTAAATTCATAGCGATTGATGAAAATACATTTAATTGGATTTAGCATCCAATTTCCTCCTATTCTCCTTTAGATTATGTGCAAAATCCCTTACACTTAAATACTTTCAAATTATTAGCTGTAGGTTTGGAACCATACAAGACTTGCAGTTAATAATTTGAAAGTAGTAACATTATAAAGAGACCTTGTTGGACTTATATTCTTTAAATAAACTGTAGTATTTGTGGCTTCATCCCAAAATGCATTTGAGATATTCTTACCTTTCATCATCTTTAACGTGCACACACTCTACAGTTCTATTTTTCCTTTCAGTAACACTCTGTTTTTGTTGTGGGTGTGAGGTACTATAAACTATTATACTATTCCATTATCTTTCTGATATTTGTTGAAGTCCCTCGATTTATACTCTCCCCCTTGATGCAGCAGGAGGATTTTGATGGATTTTCTATCTGTTTTTCCACCATGCTTCTGAATTCCTTAAAAGTACTCGAAAACATCATTTTTTTTCTTCTAAGGAAGTAAACCATGTGTATCTCGTGCAATCATCAATAAATAACAAAAGTAAAATGCACCTCCTAGACCTAGTCTGCATAGGCCCTACAAACAATGGTATGCACGAGATCTAACACATCTCTTTTTTTCTTATTAGGATTAGAGGGGAAGTCATCTTTGTGCATCTTTCCTAATGCACATCATCACAAGCTTAGCTTTCTCATTCTTTAACATGGGAAGTCCTTCCACCATATTATTTTTGTAATAACAATAAATCGGGATGATTGATGTGTCCATACCTTTGATGTCAAAGAATCTATGTTGGCATAGTGGCGGAAGTCAGTGCATGATGTGATTAGCTGGTAACATCAAGTTTGTATAGACCTCACATGCTACGACTCATTTACCTTGATTAGGAAGTGGTCCAGTAGTCTTCACTATGCAATAGACTGCCAGAAGAATTCAACCTTCAAGTTACGATCTATGATGGTGGACACAAAGATCCGTTACTGCTTTATTCGGCACATACACCACATTGTGAATGTGTGAGCGATTACTCGATGCGGCAATGTCGCAGGGAATGTCTCCATATCCCTTGATTTGATGAAGCATTCATCTCCAAGATATATATGTTGGCACCATTCTTTGTTTCTTTAAAATTAGCATACCAATTTTTATTACAAGTCATATGTATTGATGCTCGAGAATCCACAAACCGGGCATGGAGATCATCCGTTCGATGAATAAAGCATTAGACTGGAAATAGCTTAAGATCAGGTAGGTCAAAATTCGTGGGTTCATCGATATCATCACTAGCAATAAATAATCTGCGATCTTGATTTGAAGATTTTTATACATATTGACACGAATGTGTTCTAGGTTTATTCTAGCCTCGACACTTTTCTTCTTATGACGGAGTCTTTAATCATATGTCGGGTTGACCACAATAAAACAATACTGACTCATTCTTATCCCGAGTGCATACCTTGGTTGGAGATTGTCTTCTCTGCGATGAATTGCCTCTCTAACATGAACCACCTCTCTGCCATGAAATACCGCCTCTACCTCTTACTCCAGATCTCCCTCTGCTTGAATCCTATTATTTGACCACAATGATAAATCTTTATTCTGAGGCTTCATGTTCCCACGCCTCTCTTCCTCTTGCGACAAAATACCTATCAGTTCTTCAAGCGTAGGAGTTTCTGCTAGCGCAAGACTTGTTATGTTATATGATAATCTTCTAACATACATTTAAGGTAATAGTCACTAGATCGGTGGTGGAAGCAGTTTCCCCTATATTTACTAATTTGTCTTTCACCTCTTTGTCACGACCCTAAAATGAAATAACGGATTCATTTCCATCCATATTAATGCCCAACAATTTAGTTTTCAGAACAAAATCGCGATTTGTGTTGCTAATAGTTTCATACAATGCTTTAAGAGTTGTCCATGTTGCAATAGAAGTTGTAGCATCTCTAATATGTGGAATTATGCTATCTTTAACTGATATGCACAACAATACCGCTGCCTTGTTTTCGTGCTTCTCCCAATCTTGGATCTGTGTTGTTGTCATACCTGCAGCCGCATGGGGTTTGATTCAGTTCCGCCATGATATTTCGGACACCATAGCCTTCCATGGGCGTTTGCATCTTGAATTTCCAGTTAATGAAATTGAGCCATCTAACTTGTTGGCTTAGTTGAGGTAGGTCTCTGCCAGAGGATTTTCCATCGTTGTAATTTAGTCTCTGCAAGAAAATCCCCAAGGATATGCAAATTTTTGTCACTCTGTCTTCGGATACCACTGATCCGGCTCAATCTCGGCTCTCAACTTTCACACACAAAGTCTCACAAATAATATTCTCTTGAATAAACTTTAATATCCAATTATACTTCAAAATAAAGAAGCCCACTTTGAATAGAAATCCACTTCACAATTTCTTAAATCTCTTACCCACTTTGAATAAAAATCCACTTCACAATTTCTTAAATCTCTTACCCTCTTTAATAAACTTCTTTATAGTCCATATAAAGTTTTAAACTCCACATGCATACGCTTTATCCACTTTTAATAATAATAATAATAAATGAATAACTCCCTTTTCTTATTTGCATGTATAAGAGAAAACTTCTTATTCAAAACTCACCACCACCATGTATAAGTTTTGAATGCACTTTTTACTTTTAAATGCTCAAAAAATAAAAGGCACTTATGCATGCAAGCTCTCTCACCACGCATGCATTCAAAACTTCACTACCACATGCATGCATTCAAAACTTCACTCACCATTATGCATGCAAGCTCTCTCACCACGCATGTATTCAAAACTTCACTACCACACGCATGCATTCAAAACTTCACTCACCATGCAAACTTCACTGTTAAAAATAGATGCCCACGATTGGTAGCTCAACTTTGTATATGCAAATCATGAAACTATAAACTCATGCAAATGGTTATTAATTAAACTCAAGCAAATGTTTAAAACTATAACCGATCCACTCAACCTCACGCTCCAACCTCACGCTGCACCCAAACTCACGCTGCACGCTCACGCTGGAGTTGACTGTGGGGAGTCCTGGCGGAGTCCGCACCTCACCCTTCACTTGGTTGCGGGGAGTTTGCACCTCACCCATTATTGGGTTGCAAAAATCGAGAAGGAATTTCGCACCCTAATGGACAGCATCCTACGAAAATTTTTGGTTATGAGCGTGCACGAAAGTGTGAGTAATATAGGTTCGCACCCTACCAGAGGAGAGACCTGCGAACCTCTAGAATTTACGCACCTCACTCCCGTGGCTCTGATACCAAGATAAAATATGTGAAATAAACAACATGGTGAGGCTATGCTCACTTATGTATTATTCAATGAAGACAGATTACATATTTATATAGGAAAAGACTCTACCGAGCCGGTTACATGCAAACCAAAGACAACGAGACTCTTAACTAAGAAATGACTCTTAACACGCCTACAACTGACTCTCACAACTGAAGCTTATAACTAGTGCTTACAATTGGCACTTTCTCCATTATTTCCAAGTACTATTTCTTTATAATTAGATAAACAATCTGAGGAATTCTCAATAATCCCTTGAGACACATTAACAAGATCTTCCACTTAATCATCCTTGGATGCCAGTAATTTTGAGAAGACAAATCTTCTACACCAACAATCGATGTGTCACACTGAAACTCCTTTTCACTTTGTGTAAGGTGTTGTCATGTTGAACACTTAGACTGTTGGACTCGAGCTCGAGAAAATTGTTGGACCCAGAACTCTTTTTATAAAATGAAATTCTTAATCAAATAATGAAACTCTAGAGACTTCACGTTGAACACTTGTAAATTTGATGATGTGGCATGTTCTCAGCTTATGACTTGGAAATGGAGCTCGGTGACCAAACCAGCGTAGTGAAAGAATCATTACACTGCAAAAATTCCATAACGTTGTAGAAATGTGTGTTTTTGATAGCACCCCTGCCACGTGCGTTATTTGGCCAAAATTTCCACATTGCATTTTTAAGTGATAATGGAAATAAATGATGATTTCATGCACTTGGGAGTGAATGTAAAGTAATGCATGCCATTGTTGAAATCAATTAATTTCATATTCCATGAGCCACGTTCTAAGGAAGAAGGATAATCAGTCTATGTTTTTACTTTTCCAGTTTGTCATCATCAAAATGCTTGCCACCAAAATTTTAAGGGCAATACTTGTTAAAATCGAAATGTTAAGGGCAATACTTGTTAAAATTGAAATTTTGGATTTATAATGGAATCAACACTCTTGAACACCCATGCTATAATCAAATTGTGCAATGTTAACATTTAATATCTACAATTCCATGAATTCAAAATTATTCTTGATAGATTTTAGGTCAAAAATGATGGAATTCCTTTCCATTATTTTGAGTGACTAGAAAAATACTAATTCATAAAATGTTTCGATTAGGACCATTCTAAGACCACTACTTTGACACTACATGAATTATTTTCTTCTTTTTTTATCATCATTTCTTCCCTTTCAATTTCAATGACTTCGTGCATTTGATTTTGTCCTTCTCTCCTAACGACTTTTGACATCTTTTTTTTTAACCATAACTGAATTTTGCATTATATATATATAAAGAATGGCTTGCTACACCAAGGCTAGTACCGAATACAAAAATTAAATTTTTTGACTCCCACAAAACATGGAAAAGTTATAGATTATTATTTACATACAAAAAAAGAGTTTATAAACAAGAGTTCCAAGTGATCCTACTTGTAGCCTTCCTAATAAATTGAGACAAAACAAAAATGACTAACAAACATTCATATTGGTTTACATTTGCACATTTTTTTTATCTTCCTCCTCCTCGCTAGAGTGGTGGGCTTCGATTTCCATGAGAACATGGTTCTAGTACACTTTCTTGGCCTCTACTCCTCCCTCTTGGTTGGAGCTTTGAGTACCCAGATTATTTGATGCCAAGGAGAGGTTATCCACCCGTTGAGCTAATACCAACACATGGAGTCTACTACATTCTTCTTCCAACAAGTCAATATGACATTTTTGGATGAGAAGAAGGATGGAGACATTAGCATTCTAAGATATACTAGAATGCTCCAACTCTACCACCTTGGAGGTGATGACTAGGATATCATTGTTGTTTGCTTGTATTATATCCTCATGTCTACACGGGACTCTTTTAAAATATTGGGCATCATTACATGTCATCATTGCACTACTAACTCTTTCCTCTTACCTATAACTTGCAAAGTGAAATGGCATTGCATCATTGTACCCTGAACTGAAGATCAAGTTTGGAGAAAAAACCCAATTTATTTTGGTCTAGGTGGCTAAATGTGCTCCACACAAGAGTAACTTAATAGTGAACAAATTTTGAAATAGGGCTATATATTCCAAGAATGAACCAATAGGAAATTAAAAATGGAACCACTATGTTCTTGATGTTAACATCCCCAAATGCACCTTGGTTTTCATGCCATGGACCCGCCCTTACCAATCCTATGGAATCCTAAATTTAGTTAGAAAGTTTTGGAGTAAATTCTCCCACTTCCAAACCACATTTCTATAGAACTAGGGAGGCTCCCACTCATGGTTTATCCCATATCCTTTGGTATGCTCCATGTCGATGCATTGAAATCCCTTGTGCAATGCTAAATTGAATAAATGAGAGTATACTCACTTTCTCCTACTATCCATCCACCACCTACTCGCCTTACGTGACATCCGGGGGAGCCACATGGGATGTGCTTTGGTTGGCACCTACTTGGCCATTATAAAGTTGATTAACCACCCACTAAAAAGATGATTAAGAAATTGTGGCATAGTTGTATTCCCCATTCCCATGGATTCAACAAGGTCACAAGTTTTTCCTACACATATGCCTCTTCCTTCAATGCCTATTGGTGTGGAAAAGAGATACATTTTCAAGTTGAGATAAAATAAGTTTAATTCATTCCACAATGCCTTGCATTTGATGACCTTGAGGGCTTGTTTTGGTGATTACTACCCATATGATTAACATTGAGTCCCCAAAGACAGGCAGGGTCCCGATTCCATAATTTCTAGTGATGTTGAGCCTACATCACAGTGAATATGATTCAGGAAGAATGTTCATCACATTCCCTTGGCCCCAAGAATAGTGCACAATCTTGTTCTCCATAGGATCTTGAATACTCCGACCTGCACCTATTACCCCTAGGCTATTTTTGGAAGCACCATCAAAAACTAAGGAGTGAAAATGTTGTTGTAGCCTCCAATCCATAAATTTTGTCAACTCTCTCCTGATTTTCCATTGAGGGAATTTTCCATCTTTATGAGGAAGAGGCGACCCATCTTGGTGAGGATGAAATTTCTTGAGCCAGGCATCCTCCAGATTATCCAAGATCAAGTATTTTTCATGGGTTCTGATTTGAAGATACTCAGACATAAGTGTTTTTTCCTTGGATTATATTTGCATGGGATTTCTCCCTTCACCATTAAATATTTTCTTGTTTCTGGCTAGCCATATTTTCTAACATGGGTGTAACATCCCCACTATAATCCCCAAATTGATTAATGCTTATGTAGATATAATATGTGACTATGGCCAAGTGGTGTAATATGCAAATTGTATTTCCTTGTTTTATTAATAAAATTTTATGTCAGTTGCTAAGGGGACATGGAAAAGAGATGGGGGTTGAATTAATCCACAAGAGGGGGGAGTGTCTAGGATAATGGCCAAGAGGGATCCAAGGAGGAATTACCCATGAATATTAATTCAACCCATTTTTCCTAAATTTTATATTGGTGTATGGACCTTCCCATTTATGATTGAGTGTTCCCAAAGCCAATCATTGAATAAATGTAAGAGGGTGGATGTGAGTAGTCACATCCCAAATTTATTGGGCATATGGGGGTTGAGTACAATCAGCTTGGGGAAGAGTGTGATTCAAGAAAGGCAAGACAAAAGAGAGGAAATTTGTATGGGTTGAGAGGGGAGTTTTACACATTGAGATTTTGGTGCATGAGGAGCAAGTAGAGAGCAGGAAAGAGAGCTTGGAGCTAGTGCAGCCATGGAGGATGAATTCTAGAGAAAGTTGGAGTGTCTTGGAGCATATTTGGAGTCGTAAATTGAACAACCAGGTTGTTAGGACTGAAAAGTGAACTCATATGTGAGTTTTTCCTAGCAGCAAGTTCCCTTAAGTTCCCAACTAAGATATTCTTGGTTACATGTGCCAGAGATACCTTGATAAATGAATGGGATGCCTGAGGGACTGATATCAGTGAAGGGGTACATTCCTTAGGTTGGGCAGGTCAAGAGGAAAAGAGCTGGTGGAAAATCGAGATAGTTGTAGGAAGATATATGTGGGTTGTTGGTTTTACGAGTTGTGAGTGGATTCTGAGAGACCACCCTCTTTTGTGGATTACTAGCCTCATCTTGGGGGTGAATGGTTTTTGAGACTTGAAACAGTCATCTATGGTTGGGTGGAACATTTGTCCTAAGCAGCTGGTTACACAACTCTTGTTTAAAGATAAGTGTTTTATCTTATTGGTGTGTTATTTCATGAGTTATTTGTTGTGCATGAACTTTGTGTATTTAGGAATGATTTATACGATGGTGTGTGAATGATTAAGCTACATTTCATGTTGATTATTAGCATGATGTAGATGCATCTATTTTATAGTTCTAGAGAGTAGCTAAATCTGTTTTAATTTGTAGCTAAAAGCTACTAGAAATCAGTTAATTGTAAATGAATTAAATTAGTTAGCAAAGAGCCCCCGGGGGGGCAGCTCAATTGGCAAGTGTCGTGAAAATGAAGTTCACAGTGACTCAATTGTAAAATTAATAGATGAAAAAAAGAAGTTCCATGAGGTTTCGAGTTGAATTCCCCTCGACTTACCTTGTGTGCAGCGTAAGGGGCATCATTAGGCACACAGGAGGTTATAGGGGGTAGCGGTTGGATAACTGTACGATGTGAGCTGCGATGCCCAACTAGTTCTTGGTCCTCAGAACCGGTTGGATAACACGGCCACGTGTAACGCGAGCACGTGCCCAACTAGTTGCTGATTCCTCCAGACACAAAAAAAAAAAAAAAAATTAGTTAGCAAAGATTTTGTTTTTATGAGTATTATGCACCATAACGTCCCTCATATGGGTTGGGGGATGTTACATTATGGTATCAAAGCGCTTGGTTCAAACACTGGGCTTGTATGTGCCAAGATGGCTGCGAATTGGTGAAAATTCGTTTTTGCAGATTTTGTCTGTGACAGATTTGGGGAAAAACGGAGAATTTAGATAGAAATCCCCAAATTCGTGAGAAAAATCCAAGTCTGAATGACTTCGGACTGTTTAATAAGGTTAATAGAGTAGAGAGTTCAATTTGCAGATCTAAATTTGACTTGGAATGGTCGAAATTCAAGTTTTAATGGCTTCTTGTATAGTTACAGGAAGTTTGGCGAATCGACGGTCGAGATCATGTTTGATCTCAAGATCGGCGGTCGAGATTCACTTAAATAAAATTCAAAAATTCAAAAAGCTTCAGTCCTTTGGAAGGTTGATAAAATCAACGCCCAAGATTCAATTTTAGCATTTGGGAGTTGAAGGAGATCGATGGTCCAGATTCGTCTGGACTATGATCAAAATTTTCTAAGTGTGAAGTTCGACAACATAATCTGTTGACGGTAGATGGTAAGATTGGAGAGTTTGGAAAAGTGTTGTAAATTCTCCAAAAAAGAATGTCGATGGCCAACAATTGATGGATGGGCATTGAAATATTTGGATGAAGTTGATAACTCAATGGCTAAGATTCATTTTGGGGGTTGTGAAATAGATGAGATCGACGATCTATACCAATTGGAGAAATGTCAAAAATTCACTAAGTGTTGAAGCTCACCAAGAGAAATCAACGACGACCAATGGTTGGGTCGGCCAAAACGGTGAATATTTTGGTTTAGCCATAAGACATCTTTGACCGCCAATAGTTGATGGTCATAGGTCGACTGAATTCGGAAAAATATTTTGAATCGGGCAAGAGAAGTCATCAATGATCGACGCGTCAATGGTTGGTCATCGACTGATTTGGAAAATTGTTTGGTCATTCAAGATAATCGATCGATATTCAATGGGGAAAAGAGCATTATTATTTCATCATCCCCATGTCATGCCACATCATCATCCACTTTGTTATCACTGAGAATCACCCTCAAATTGCAAGACGATAATCCCAGTACCCATCAAAAGGTTTGTGAATGTAAATTAATGATTAAAGGTTAAATGGACAAAGTTGAGCATACGAATATTTTAACATGGAAATCTAGGCTAGCATGCATAATAAAATGAGGTTTTGATTAACTTCAGTCATTGTTTTAAGGATAAAGGTGAATAGAAGGAAGACTTAGTGAGGAAGGTGGATAGTTCTGTTATAAGCATCAGGCCTTCAAGTAGCTAGGAGAAGAAAAACTCAGTCACAAGAACTTCTTGAACTTAAAGCTTAAAATACTAAAAAAAATTCATAGCAGCGTTATAATCAAACCTCCATTATAACACAACCACAACATATCATATGGATCATCCAATCATGAGCATTTTAGAATCAAAGGAAACAAGATGATGAAAGGAAACTAACTTCTATTAATGAAAATGTCTCAAGTCTCATACATAACCAAAGAACAACTATGTTTAGCCAAAATATTACAAAAGGGATCTCTACTCAACCATTTGAACCCCAACATGACATTTTTCTCAATTATTTATAATCAAAACAATAGATAACAGCTTGAGATGCGAGTTGGCCTTCCTATCCTAGGACTCTCCACAAAAAGCTACTAGTTTAACATCTGTGCAAGTGGATCTAACAGACTGCTAGAATCAAGCAGCATGTTGGAAACAACTCTAACAAGATATAAATGTCATGAATTGTTGTCGCGTGGGTGCATCTCCTCCAGTGCCATGTTCTTCAAATGCGCATGATTTATTTACTCTTCTCTCGCACTGGTTCCTTTTCCATCTGTACCTTTGCATAATCTTACTGTGAATTACCTTGTAACTGAAAGTGGATGAAGGCACTGGTAACTTGTCAGCTTAACTCAGTGCAATCTCTTTACTGGAACAGTTGTCAGCCAGATGGTCATGGGGAAACGTGATTGGTTATGAACAGGAGGATGTGGGGACAAATGTCGAACAAGGAGATGAGGTGAGTGGATGCGTAGGTGGATGGATGATATTCCTTTCTTACCTACTGCAAAGATCAACGGCTCTTGTTGATTTGAGATCAACGGTCCACAATTACTTCGGGAGTTCAGGCTTCAGGCCTTTTCAATGCATAGTTCCTATAATCCTCTGAAGTGTTGTATCTTCAAAGTGAGAGATATTCCTCCACGTGTCCTCTTGTTTTGGACGGTCGAGATTCACTTCGGGAGTTCGAACTTCAGGATTTTTCTTCTGCTTGCTCGCGCAATCCTCTGAAGTGTTACATTTTCCTACACGTGGCCTCTTGATTTAGACAGCCGAGATTTACTTCAGAACTTCGGGTAATTATTTATCTAGTGCTTCTCTCCACAAACCTTCCAGAGTGCTAAGTCTCTGAAGTGATAGATTTGGTGCCACGTGTCCTCATTGATGGATGGTCCAGATGAACTCTAGGCTTCAGGCCTTCGGGTGTTCTTTACTCACTCAGCTTCTACTTGCTTCCTCCCAGAGTACGAGATCTCCTGACATGTGTCCCTTGCTTGAAGATCAATGGCCATGAGTGATTGTGGAGACTCGAATCGCTCACTCTTTAATTTCCTTCCCGATCTCCACAAAGTGAAGATGCTCGTCTGTAGTGGGATCGATATGCACTGTTGATCTAGCAAGATCTACGATCATGAGCGATTGCGAGCTCACAACTTGCAGAAACTTTAATTTGCTTCCCGATCCCCGCAATGTAAATGTGCTTGTTCGTAGTGGGATCTATATGCATCGTTGATCTGTTGATCTAGCAAGATCAATGATCCTAAGCGATTGTGGGCTCACAACTTGTAGAAACTTTAATTTTCCTTTCGATCCCTGCAATTCCTCCCCACCGTCAATCTCTCTCCAATGAGATCTCACGATCATGACTTAATATTTGCTTGATCTGACAGTTGATCTTGCTCTCGCTCAGATATTACAGCTGAAAATTGAACCCGTTTGTTTGCTTGTATTTCAAGCCCGAAATGGACTGCTCTGAATGTTGTGTTTTGTGCTCATGGTTATTTCCTATGCAAACAAAGTACTTGGACGACCGGTTGTGAGATTAATCAATGGAAAACAAGATGACCAATAGATTTGAACCAAATCATGATATGTGTTATCCTTCAAGAAAAACAAAAAAACTTTGTACAAAAAATCAGCCAAGCAAGACACTAAGGAAAACCAAGTTATTGAACAAAAGGGAAACTGGTTTTATCAACCAGAAGAGGAAAAACTTCGAGGAAGGTATGTGGACAAAAAGAGAGACAAGGCAGGGGTGTAGACTTAGGTCTTAATAACAACTACATGAGACCCTTAACAACTTGATGTGATAACACATCTGTCATGTCATGTCACCCAAGTTGACACCTCAGGATGATGTGTCATGCCACATCAGCAGTTGTCACATCAGCCAATAGAAGTGGTCGATGGTCTATGGTCAAGTCGTTCGATTTCAGAAAGTGTATTATATATTCATCAAGGATCATCGATCGTCGACGGTTGAATTATTCAATTTAAGAGTTGTGTGCAAATCAATTGTCAGGGAAATTGGTCGATGGTCGACGGTCACGTCGGTAGATCAAGGAAAGTGTGGTGTGCACCCAAGGAAGAACGTTGGTCATCGATGGCCTATGTAGAGTGAATCAATGGCACAGATTTGGTGCAATTTGAGATCACCGGTTCATATTTAAGGGGCCATTATAGTAGTAAAATAGTAAATTTTGTACGAAATTTTCCTAGTTTTTTTAATTTTGAAGGTCATTAACTTGCAGGGCATTTTTGAGGTCGTAAACGACATTTTTAGCAATTCAAAACCCACAAGAATAAATTGTAGCAATTTACACTCTGTCTCTATAGCTCAAACAAAAGAACTCAAAGAGAGTTATCCAACGAGCTAAACAGTTCACAAAACGAAGTTGGTATGAGAAAGTTACAGCCAAAACAGTGAGGGTAAACTTTTGGCACTAGTTTACTTCTAGAGGGCATAACTCCATGCTCAGAAGTCTATTTGAGGAACAACAGTAGTGGATGGAAATATTGTGACCCATAGAAGCCAACGGTGGAGTTATATTTTGGTTATAGGTACCTGAAAATGCACAAGAAGAGAAATAAGACACTTGGGTAAATTAGGTAAAACATCCTAAACTACTTTGGACCATAATTTTCAGATCGGAGCTCTGATTTGAGAAAACGAATGGTTGTTGGAAAGGTATTGAGGAGTAGAATACATATGTCAACCTAGAATTTTGATTTGGGCAATAAAATTTCTCATAATTTAAAAATAAATTTATGTAGCAGTAAAAGAGTGAAATTGGCAGCATGTAAATGTTGTAACATTTCACTCAAAACTCATATTGAGGCATGAGTATAGCCATTCGAAAGTTTTTTTAGAGAGGAATGCATATAAGGAATCATAATTTTGATTTTGTGCATTATTTACTCCATAAATTGATGAAGAAATAACTTGTATTATAATGGAAGGAATGTTTTATGCTATGAATGTTTCTAATGGTAATTATTACATGCACATTTCTTGCAGAATTAGAGGTATCGAAGAAAAAATAGTTCTTATATGAGGAATCAAGTTATGGAATATGATTAGGTATGTTACATCCATGAGGATGAGGTTATAGGTCTGCATTTCAGTATGGGGAATGTTGAGATAGATTCAAATGGAAGGAGAGATAGGAAAGAGTATGTCACTATGAGAAGTTTGCATAGGGAAGTGCAAAGCCATAGGGATGATAATGAAAGAATCATGACGGATCAAGAAGAGATACTTAAAATTTTGAATATATTGAACAAGCAAGTCAACAAGGATTCTGGCACTGAGAAAGCAGTTAGTGTTATAAAAGTGTTAGCATCTAGATCCCATAGAAAAAGGGATGATCATGGAAATGATAGGAAGTTAAGAAGCATGAGAAGGAACCATCATTCTCTAAAGAAGTCCACTAGAAAGACTCATGCAATTTCAAGATCAGGGAGCGGACCAAGTGTGTCTCTGGTTTAGAGGAAAAGTAGAAGGCTTGAAGCGGACATCTTGCAAGGTGAACTTAGGAAAATTAAGCCACCAACTTTCAATGGTGAGCACATGAAAGGAGAAGAGGTTGAGATCTAGTTGTTGGAAATGAATAAATATTTCTAGATACATGATTACCCCTCCTGGGTAGAAGCTAGAATTTCCACCTACCACTTGCAAGGGAAGGCATCCATGTGGTGGGATAGGCTCAAGTAAGCCAAGAACAATGATGAGAAGAGAATCTCATGGAGGCAATTCAAAGGATATTTCCAAGAGAAATATTTTTCTTAGCATTACTATGAAAGGAAGACGAAATAGTTCTTTGAACTCAAGTTGGGAACCACGACAATGGAGGAATATGAGAAGAGGTTTTTTGAATTGTTGAATTATGTTGACTTCATCAAGGATGAGAAAGTAAAAATACAAAGGTTTATAAGTGGGTTACCCTCCTTCTACAATGACAAGATTCAATATGACAACCCAAAAACCTTGGTAGAAACCATAAGGAGAGCAAGGCACCTTTATGAGAAAAGAAAAGGAAGATAGGTTTTCAAAAAAGATTGGAATGATAAGATGAAAGGGGAAAAGGACCAAAGGAAGAAAGGTTTTAAGTCGCCCTTTCTCAGGAACAACACCCAAGAAAATCAACAAGGTCAATCAGCCCAAAATGAACACAAGAATGCATATTCATTTGGGAAAAGGCCAAGGAAACAACCTATTTAATGTTGGGGATGTGAGGAAAATCACTTGTATATGGACTTCCCTCACAAGGGAGAAAGAATGAGGACTATCCACAATATTCAGAAAGTTGAAATAGTGGAATACATGGGAGGAAGCATTCCAAGTATTTATGCATCATTAAACAACAAGCAAGATAAATATCAATCCCCCATGATTGAAGTGGGAGGTAAGATCAATAATGATCCCATAGGAATTTTGATTGATTATGGAGATAGTCATAGTTACATAAATGATAACATTGTTGAAATATTTCACTTGCAAAGAAGTAAGCATAAGAAATCTTGGTTAGTTCAGTTAGCCACAGGAGCTAAGAGAAAGAGCAATGAGTTGGTTAAAGATTGTTCGATAGACATGAATGGACTAAGAACGAAGGTAGATGTAAACATCATAATATTGGGTTCATATGATTGTCCAATTGTCATGGATTGGTTGTAAAAAAGACTATGTTGTCCTAGACTGTTACAACAAGATAATCACATGTCTTGATGAAGAAAGGCAACAAGGCAAAATTCAAGGCATTCCAAGAGTTGTAGTTATCAGAGAAATTTCAGATATGCAGTTGAAGAATAATTTTAGGAAGGGATGTCAGATTTTTACATCCCATATGGAAGAGGAAACCAAAGATAAAGTAACAAGCATTGAATACCATCCAGTCTTAAGGTATTTTGAAGATGTTTTTAGAGAAAACCCAGGATTGCCACCAAAAAGAGACTTTGATTTCTCTATTTATTTGATGTCAGTAGTTTCCCCAGTGTCTAAGACACCTTATAGAATGGGCACGCCAAAATTGAAGAAGTTTCAAATGCAGCTTGAAGAGTTATTAAAGAAGGGGTATATACACCCAAGTGTGTCACCTTGGGGAGCCCGAGTTCTTTTTGTGAAAAAGAAAGATGGAACATTAAGGTTGTGTATTGATTTCAAACAGCTAAATATGGTCACCATAAAGAACACATCTTTTTCCAAGAATTGATTATTTGTTTGATTAGATGAAAGGTGCAAGAATATTTTCCATGATTAACTCGAGGTCAGGACATCATCAAGTAAGTATAAAAGAAGAGGACATCAGCAAGACCACATTTAGGACAAGATATGGGCATTATGAATTCATGGTAGTGCCATTTGGACTATCAAATGCCCCAACAGTATTTATGTGTTCGATGAATGCAGTGTTTAGATAGTACCTGGACAAGTTTGTAATTTTATTCCTAGATAATATATTCATCTACTCCAAGTCAGAAGAGGAACATGAGCAGCATTTAAGAATGGTGTTGCAATTTTTTAGAGAGAAAAAATTGTATGCTAAGCTAAGTGCATCTTTTATCAAAAGAAAATTCACTACTTGGGGAATATAATTTCAACAGATGGGATAGCAGTGGATCCTAAAAAGACAGAGGTCGTTAGAGGATGGTCAGTGCCAAAGAATGTCATAGAGGTCAAATCATTCATGGGTCTTTCTGGTTATTACCGAAGATTCATAAAGGGATTCACAAATATTGAAATTCCAATCACTTATTTGCAAAAGAAGGGATTGAAGTGTGAATGGACTTCCAAGTGTGAAGAGAATATTTAAATTGAAGAAAATATTGACAAGTGCACCAATCTTAAAGATTGCAGATCCAGATGAATATTTTGTTGTGTGCACCGATGCATGCAAGGAAGGGCTCGTTGGAGTCCTCAGTCAAAAGTATCATGTGGTATGCTATGAATCCAGGAAACTAAAAGAGAATGAAAGAAATTATGCTAACCATGATCTAGAGTTAGCAGCAATTGTACATGCATTAAAAATGTGGAGGCGTTACCTTATGAGGAAGAAATTTGAGCTAAGAATAGATCACTATGGACTAAAAAAATTATTTAGACAACCAATACTAAATGTTAGACAAAGTAGATGTTTGGAGTTTCTGAGTGAATATGACTTTGAAATTAAGCATATAAAAGTCAAGGAAAATCAAGTGGTTGATGCACTCAACAGGAGAGCTCATGAAGTGTATATTGCATCCATCAGCGCGTACATGATAGATCTAAAAGATCAAATCATTGAAATAGAAAATTCAGAACAACATTACTTAAAAATAAAAGAAATATTAAAACAAGGTAATTTTCAGTAGAAATTTTAATTCTTATGAGTTGAAAGAAGATGGAATTCTCATGTACAAAGGAAAGGTATATGTGTTGAATTCTAGTGAGATGAAAAATGCACTTCTGAAGGAAATGCATAATGTTTCATATGTCGACCACCCAGGATATCATAAAACAATTGCAGTTGTAAGAAGTCAATACTTTTGGCCAGGAATGAAGAAAGAAGTGGCTAATTACATAGCCAGATGTCTAGAATGCCAAAACATGAAGACAGAGCATAGGCATCCAGCATGTTTGCTACAACCATTCCCCATTCCGGAATGGAAGTGGGAAGTTGTCATGGTTGATTTTATTACAAAGTTTCCTAAAATGGTGAAACAACATGATTCCATCATGGTGGTGGTGGATAAATTGACAGATGGGAAAACAGAAAGGATTAACAAGATAATTGAGGACATGCTTAGAATGTATGTGATGGATCAACCATCAAAGTGGGAAGATTGTATTCATTTAGTTGAATTTTCTTATAACAATGGATATTAGGCCTCATTAAAAATGAGTTTGTTCAAAGCATTGTATGGTATAAAATGTAACGCTCTAGTGAGTTGGGATAATCCAGCAAACAGAGAAGTTGTTGGGCCATAATTGTTAAAGGAAATGGAAGAGTAGATGGCAAAGATAAAGAAGAATTTAAAGGCTTCCCAGGATAGGCAGAAAAGTTATGTAGACAATAATAGAGTGTTTAGGTATTTTAAAGTGGGAGAACATGTGTACTTAAAATTAAAGACAAGGAGAAGTTTGATAAGATTAGGTAGTTGTCTACAGTTGGTAGTAGGATATTGTGGGCCTTTTGAAATATTAGAAAAGATAAGACCAGTTGCATACATGCTAGCATTTCCTACATCCTTGAGAGTGAATAATGTATTTTATTTTTCATTATTAAAGAAATATGTACTTGACCCTAACCATATAATTGATTGGAATGTGATCCAGGTGGAGCACGAAGGGGATTTCTGGGTGGAACCAGTACGCATCCTAGACCGGAAAATAAAATTTCTTAGGAACAAAGCCATAGGGTTGGTAAAGTTTCAATGGGCCTACTATGGTCATGAAGATGCTACATGGGAGAATGAATAAAACATTCGGGAAGAGTACCCTCATAGTTTTGACAATTTTGAAGAAGACATAACGCAAGACTCCATTTTGAGTAGCTAGAGTTCTGGAACCACATCTCATAATCCTAGCAAATTGCGTTGGGGACCTTGATAAAGGAATGGCTCATTCCTTGGGTTAGCCTTGATAAACGGATGGTACATCCCTTGGGTTTTCCTTGATAAATGGATAGTACATCCCTTGGGTTATCCCTGATAAATAAATGGTGTGTTCCTTGGGTCAGTGAGTTGAGAGGAACATGAGATTATGGTTGGAACTATTGTTGGAGTTATTAAATTGCATAATTTTTTATTTATAAGTATTGTGATGTAAATTTGCATATATATGTATATCAGCATAGATTTCACCAAGGACATCGCACAATTGTATCGGAGGGAGAATTTAGCGTCCCCACTATAATCCCTAGTTTAATTAATCCTTATGTATATGTGGCTACGACCAAGAAATGTAATATACAAATTGTATTTCCTTATTTTATTAATAAAATGTGATGTCAGCTACTAAGGGGACATGGACAAGATATAGGGCATGAATTAATCCACAAGAGGGGGGAGTGTCTAGGATAATGGCCAAGAGGGGTCCAAGGGGGAATTACCCATGAATATTAATTCGACCCATTTTCCTTAATTTCCTATTGGTTTATGGACCTTCCCATTTTTTTATTGAGTGTTCCCAAAGACAATCATCGAATACATGTAAGAGGGTGCTTTGAATAGTCACATCCAAAAGTTATTGGGAACATGGGGGTTCAGTACAATCAGCTTGGGGAAGAGTGTGAGTCAAGAAAGGAAAGCCAAAAGAGAGGATATTTGTATGGGTTGAGAGGGTAGTTTTACACATTGAGTTTTTGGTGCATGAGGAGCAAGTAGAGAGTAGGAAAGAGAGATTGGAGTTGGTGCATCCATGGAGGATGAATTATAGAGAAAGATGGAGTGTCTTGGAGCATATTTGGAGTCGTAAATTGAAGAACCAGGTTGTAGGGCATAAAGAGTGAACTCATGTGTGAGTTGCACTAAAACATCAAGTGTTTGTTGTTGGTTTGCTGGTAGTTTTCCTAGCAGCAAGTTCCCTTGAGTTTCTAATTGAGAGATTCCTAGTTACATGTGCCAGAGAGACCCTTATAAATGAATGGGATGCTCAAGGGACTGAGGTCAGTGAAGGGGTACATTCCTTGGGTTGGATAGGTCAAGAGGCAGAGAGCTGGTGGAAAATTGGGATAGTTGTAGGAAGATATCAGTGGGTTGTTGGTTTTATGAGTTGTGAATGGATTGTGAGAGACCACCCAATTTTGTGGATTACTAGCCTCGGCTTGGGGGTGACTGGACGACTTGGAATAGTTAGTCTATGTTTGGGTGGAACATTTGTCCCAAGCAGTTGGTTTCTCAACTCTTGTTTAAAAATAAGTGGTTTATCTTGTTGTTGTGTTATTTCATGAGTTATTTGTTGTGCACGAACTCTGTGTATTTAGGAATGATTTATATGTTGTTGTGTGAACTATTAAGTTGAATTTCATGTTGATTATTAGTATGTTGTTGATGCATCTATTTTATGGTTCTAGACAGTAGCTAAATCTGTTTTAATTCATAGCTAAAAGCCACTGGAAATCAATTAGTTGTAAATGAATTAAATTAGTTAGCAGATATGTTGTTTTTATGAGTATTATGAATCATAATGTCCCTCATATGGGCTAGGAGACATTACAATGGTAATTTTTGCAAGGCATTCCAAACTCTCCTAAAAGTCTTCTTATTTTGAAACGTGCCACAATACAACTTATCCCAATTCAAAAAAAAAATCTCCCCAAGTCAAGGGTTATCTCACTCGGTGTCTCACACTAGAAAAGTCATATTCCCACACTTCTTGTTCATATTTACACTCAATGAATAGGTGCAGGTCAAATTATTCATTGCTAGCACACAAAGAACACTATCATGGGCCTGCAATTCCTTTTTTCCTTAAATTCTCCACAGTAAGGATTTTCACATGTGCCAATGTCCAATAGAACATGTTGATCTTCGATAATCCATCACTACACCATATGTTCTTCCAGAGGGGAAACCACTGAGCTAAAATGGAGGCCTCTAAAAGGGTATTATACCATGATTTGATTGTATATTGAGCTACCCCCCATCCCGTCCAGTCCTTTACAACAATAGTTAGCAGGGCACATTCATAAAGGACCAGATTGAGAATGTTTACAAGGTGTGTGAAAGGATCTGGTGGAGAACCAAAGTTCCATCCTTTCTAGGAATCTGATAAATTGTCCCATTCTAATATTTCATAAAGAGTATGCAGGTTCATACTCTCCATATGTAACGAAGTCCCAGCTGAAATGAGGATCATTACTAGGCAAAAAACACACAAAACATAATTGTTTTGCTAACTAAATTCATGTAGCTTACCAGCTATTAATTACACATGTATTTACCCATTATATGATACCATTAACTAAATGCATCTACAACATGCTAAAAATGGCATGAATGTAGTTTAATAAATCAACAAAACATCATATAAATCCTTCTCAAACAGAGAGTTAATACATAGCAATTAAACTCATAATGCAACATAAAAGCAAGATTAAACACTTATCTTTTAAAAATGGTTTTGCAACTAGTTGTTTGGGATGGAAGTTCCACCCAATCATAGAATTTTTGTTCCAAATATCAACAACAAGTTTCCCTCTAGTCAAGGATAGCAATCAAGAAAAGAGGATGGTCTCTCAA
>SNQJ01S0092269.1:73420-85236 GCA_010110895.2 Picea sitchensis
TCCTCTTCTCAAGCCTTGAGGACAAGGCTATTTTTAAGGGGGCGGACATGTTAGGGTCCTAACCCGCACATAGGTAGAACAATATATTCGGATGTAATAAAGGTCAATATTAATAAGGCCTTTTAATAAAATACAATATGGCAGATGTAAGAATACCTAATAGAAGCTTCCGCTTCTAGAAGGATCTTCCTCTAGATGCTTATTTTTAGCATAAATAGGAGTTGAGGGTATGAGAACACTAGATTGGATATTATTGTAATAGAGCTCTACTCAACTGGAGGTTTCCCCCTCAAAGAGGCCTGTGAACATTGCTTTCAGATTCAAAGTGCTATTTCTATTGTTATTCTTATATCATTTCAGTGTTATTGTGGTGAATGTTCTGGTTATATTGCTATTATTCTACCATTACTAGCATTTTATTTTTGTTCTGCATACATTTTATATCTGTTATATTACAGGGGGGGTGCAGTGCCCCCAATTTTTTTTTTTCTGCATCAAGACCACATTATATTTAGGTGGTTTTGCGACACATGGTTTCTTTGCCAATGGTTTTCTATTTCCAGTTCAGGAATTAGGGTTTTAGACTAATCCAGGTCATTGGGTTAGGGTTTTGGATGCCGCTGGCTCCTATATGTATTTTGTATTGTAAACATTATAACACAATGAATGAATATAGAATATGATGGTTTTCCCGCTTTGGGTTTCCAGGGGAAAAATCTCCGTGTAATGTTTGTATTTTCCATTGTATCTTTTCTGTTCTTTTTATGAATATCTGTTTGCAGTAGATATTGTATAAGGTTAGAATTTACAACAACCTTGTCCTCCAATATACAAATAAGAAAACCAAACCTCAACAATATATGGAAATATCCTCTACACAATAATCTATTGTAGATTACTTGTATGGCCTGCTGGTGTCACCTGTCATCCTGTACAGATCTGTACCGTCCCAAAAAACCAGATACACGATTCACCAATTGGCAACTTGCGGACATGCATTATTTTATACACTGTAAATACCATATACCCTATACACGATTTGTCCTTCTGTAACCCGTGTATATACACGCTTCATCCTCTTAAAAATTTAGTATGACATGAAATATTCACTCACACATGCGACCTTATTCGCTCCTCTCTCTTAGGCCGTATTATCCACCTTGCAAACTTTCCCTTTGCTGAGATCACCAATCCTCCTAGCACAAGTGCAAAATCACTTATGCGAACTCCATTATTCCACAATCATGATCTAATGTTACAATGACATATCTCCTTTATATAGGAGTCGATTGAGTTAGTTTAGGATCCCTTCCTAAACTCAACAATTAATTATAATATTTTAGTCCTATTTTTGGGTGTGGAACCCCCACAAAAACCCACAAATACCATCAACTTTCCCATGAGGCCCTAGTCTCATATATATGCCAATTTCAATGAAATAAAAGTCAAAACTAGTGCCAACAAAAATTTCCACATGCCTGACACCTTGGCCTCTAGTGGGAATACCTCCCAAAGATACATAAAACAAAATTCCTTGTTAGCGAGGGAGGAACCCCATCCTCCAACATCTGGATGCACCATTGATGCACATAATAGATACATCTATGGATACACCACTTCATATGTACTCCAATAATCCAAACTGGTTACTCCCTCTATCACTGTGGAAAATGGGTATTCAAATATTGTCACAATAAGTTCTGTTGTCAATTTTGTTTGACTGGCTGCATCTTTGTTCATTGGAACACATCCAACTGTCCATTCTGTTTGACTAATTGTATCCATGGTCACTGGAGCACATCCTTCCGTATGGTCTGTTTAATTGGAAACATCCTCGATCACTGAGAAAAAATCTATCTAACTGGTTGCATCCTTTGTCACTGAAGAAAATCTTATTGTGTAATCTACCTCATTGGCTACTCTCTCTATGACTAAAGAAAATCCTACTCCCTAGTCCTCTTAACTATCTTCCTCCTCTTTCACTGTAGAATATCTCGCTGAGACAAGTGTATCCTCCATGTAGGTATCACATGCCCTAGAAACCTCCTGCCTTTGAAGCTTCTGTTTGGCCTCCTCAACCCATGATACCTGTCTGTCTGTCTTGGAAGATTCCTCTCTCCCAAATTAAATTGAGGGGGAACTCCCTTTGGATGACCATCTCTCCCTCTAAGACAATTGACTCTCCCTGAGATCAGGCTCACTCTGTGATTGTATTCTCCTTCTGAAACTTGGATCCCTCTAAAGTCTACACATCCCCTGGGGCCATCTTCTCCTTGTCCATTGTCCTCTGCACAGTCCTGAGAGGCTTCTCCTTCCTCCTACATATTGAGGGTTGAATCCATTTTAACTATGGCTACCTCTGAGCTTGTACTACTGGTGGGGTCACCTGGCTCACCACTCGTGGAGCCACTTGTTCCTTATCATCCGTCTCTCTTCTCCTGCTAGCCACAAAACTCATAGGATAACCCATTAGCCTATATAGGGATTCCCTCCCTAACTTCAATAACCATTGATGATATGAAGCTATATCGTCTTGGCACAAACAATACCTATCCATCTAAGAATAAATACATGATATCCCTTCCTCTCAATCTCAGAGACTGAGAGGACACTCCTCCTAGTTTTTGGCACCCATAACACATTTGACACACTCAATATCTCTCCTGGTTCCAATCGAAATGATACAATATTACTAAATCTTTGGCTCCTGTACCAATCTCCACAAAGAAGTCTGAGCTAGTCTCTGTGAGAGTGTCAAACAAATCTCTAGCACCCGTCATATGGAAATATGATCCACTATCCACCAACCATCTCTCCTTGTTGGATAAAGTACCTGAAAGGAAAGAGACCAACAATATCTCCCTATGGAACCTATCTGCAACTTCATCAACCTCTACGATTGAATTTCCTGCTATCTTCTTCCTCTTCCCCTCCGGTTTGGAAACTGTGAAGCATAGCGCCCAAAAACATGACACTCAAAACATCTAATCTTACTAAGATCCTTTTTCCATCTCAGCTCTGGAGATGCTTCCCTCTTAAGAGAATTCCTTCTCTTTGACATAACTCTTCTGTCTGGAGAACCCATTCTTCCCTTCCTAGTGCGGGATGCAAGGGATAGGTTCTCATCACTACTACTCTTTACCACACCATCCATATCATATCTGGATACTAACCGGGTCTCCTCCTGGATACAATTTTTCCATAGTCTGTCAAAGTCTAGCAACTTGTCTCGTGCACATATTCCTTGAAAAAATGGTTACCAGGACTCGGGAATACCTCTCAATGCTACATTCACCAACTTAACATCTTGCATTGTCTCAACAATAGCTATGAGATGATCTTGGATCTGAATAATTTTCATAAGATAACTAACAACTATGTCTTCACTAGTCATCCTGACAATTTGAAGCTAATTCTTCAAGTGGCATAGCATCCTTCAAATATTCTTGTTTTGGCAAACACCCACCAAAGAATCATACATATCTTTGGCAGTTTCTTTCTCGACAATGTAAGGAATCAAGTGGTCCTTCACGAATTCTAGTAACTTGCTTGGCCTTCACTTCCTTATTCTTGTGAGTTGTCAACTCCTGTGGATCGGTAGGAGTTACAACCACATCCTCATCATACTCCTTGAGGTCATTATCTTCCAATATAAGGATAACCCTTTCCTTCCAAGCCTGGAATTTGGTTTCCCCTTCCAATCTATCCTCAAGCTTCAATGTATTCACCATCTTGACCTGCATGGAACAAGAACATGAACAAGAGAAAGTAAAACACTATTTTAGTGTTGTAGCCAACAAGGTGTCTCAAGATTATTCCCTTCTCTTTAGATCCCAAGCTCTCATACCATGTCAATTTTCACATGCAACTATATGCGACTAATTTCAGATATGAAAATTGCTTCCTAGTGATCTAACTATCATTAAACAACTTTACTTTGAAATTATTGGCTGAAAAAAATATGTAGCGGAAACAACAAGATCAAAGATGAATCATTTATACACAAGAGACACAATATTTCTATTCTGTAACTTTATTCAATTCTCCAAATATGAGGACCAAAACCAATCCTTTCAAAGTCACCAAAACTGAGGACAAAACTAGTCCTCTCAAAATCACCAAATCTAAGGACAACCTTGTCCTCCAATATACAAATAAGAAAACCAAACCTCAACAACATCTGGAAATTTCCTCTACCCAAGAATCTATTGTAGATTAACTGTACGGCCCGCTGACATCACCTGTCAACCTGTACAGATCTCTACCTTCCTAGAAAACCAGATACATGATTCACCAACTAACAACCCGCGGGCATACATTGTTTTCTCCAATACAAATGGTGTATACTCTATACACGATTTGTTATTCTGCAACCCACATATATATGTTCTTCGTCCTATTTCAAATCATGTATGGCATGAAAAATTCACTCACATGTGCAACCTTCTTCTCTCCTCTCTCTTGGGCCAAATTTTCCACCTTGCAGACTTTGCCTTTGCTGAGATCACCAATCCTTCTAGCACAAGTGCAGACTCACTTATGCCAAATATTTTCTTCCACTATGATGATCTAATATAACAATGACATCAATCCTTTATATATAAGTCCATTGAGTGAGTTTAGGAGCCCTTCCTAAACTCAACAATTAATTAGAATATTTTAGTCCTCTTTGTGGGTGTGTCACCCCCACACAAACCCACAAAGACCATCAACTTTCCCATGAGGCTCTAGCCTCATTTCTAGGCCAATTTCACTGAAATGAAAGTAAAAAATGGAGACAACGAAAATTTCCACATGCTTGGCACCTTGGCCTCTAGTGGGAATACCTCCCGAAGCTACAAAAATCAACAGGTAAGATATAGGAATTTAGTTAGTAGAAAATTTCTGTTTTATGTGTTTTCTGCGTAGTAATGATCCTTAGTTCAGCTGGGGGTTCGTTACATTATGGTATCAGAGCATATGGTTCAAAATTGGACTCGTATGGGCCAAGAACCAATGTGAATTTGTTAAACATTCATTGTTATAGACTTGTTCTATGAGGGATTTAAGGAAAATGACGAATTCTGGAGTGAAATCCCTAAATTTATAAACCATTTAGTTTGAAATTGCCTCAAAACCATCTCGGTGGTGATTAATGGAATCAATTTGTAGACTTCCAGAGTTGAAATTCGACTCGGAAGGTGGAATTTCATGTTTTAATGGCCATTATAGAGTTGGGAAATTTTTGATGAATCGACAACCAATATCACATTTGATTTCGAGATCAATGGCCTAGATTCATTATGAATAGATTTAAAAAATTATATGGTTTTTAGAGTTTGCAAAGATCTAGCAAATCGATGATCGGGATTCATTTTCGACAGTTGGGAAAATGAGATAGATTGATGGTTTGGATTCATTTTTGGTCATTTGGAAGTTGGAGAAGATGAACGATCAAGATAATTTTGAATGGTAAATCGATGATCCAAATTCTTTTGGGATTTGGTAAAAACTTTCCTTGTGTTGAAGTTGGCTAAGAGAATTCGTTGATGGCTGATGGTTGGGTCAGCTGAATCGGTGAAGTTTTTTAGTTTCCAATGGAAACCATTGATGACCGACGGTCAGGTCGACCATTTTAGCAAGGTGTTTGCTCGTCAAGTGGAATTTTCAATCACCGATAATTGATGATCAGGTCGACCAATTTGATGAAGTATTTGGGTCGTCCAAGGAAAATTTTCGATCATCGATGAAGAAAAGAGGAGGATGATGTGTCATTCCATGTCATCATCCATGTGTCATGCTACGTTGGCCAAGTTGACAACTCAGGATGATGTGTCATGCCACATAAACATCCATGTGTCAGGCCACATTAGTAGTTTCCATGTTAGCTTAATTTTCACGCCAGTTAGAAATGGACGATGGCCGATGATCGAGTCAACTAGATTGAAAAAGTTTTTTTGTATGCCAACAGGAAATGACTGATGGCCAATGGTCAGGTCGGTCGGTTTAACAATGTATTGCAAATCAGTTTCTAAAGGAAGTGGTGTATGGCTGATGGTTAGGTCGGTAGTTTTGGCAGGGTGTTGCATGCACCCAAAGGAAAATGCCAATCACTGATAGAGTTCATATCAAAAACTAAGATTTCACCTAATTTTATATCGACGGTGCAGATTAAAGGGTTGTTATAATAGTAAAACAATCAATTTTCATATTTTTGAAGGTCTTAAACTTGCGAGGTGATTTTTGAAGCCACAAAATTTCAATGGTGAGAATAGGAAAGGAAAATAGGTCGAGGCCTAACTGTTGGAAATGAAGAAATATTTCCAGCGACATGATTATCCCTCAAGGGTAGAATCTATAATTGCGACCTACCACTTGCAAGGAAAGGTGACCATGTGGTGGGATCAACTTTAGCAAGGCAAGCACCTTGATGAGAAAAGGATATCATGGAGGAAGTTCAAAGGATATTTCCAAGAGGAATATTTGTCCAAGCATTATTATGAAAGGAATATGAAAGGGTTCTTTGAAGTGAAGTTGGGAAGAATGAAATGGATGAATATGAGAAGAGTTTATTTTAATTGTTGAAGTATGTTGACTTCATAAAGTACGAGAAGGTAACAATACAAAGGTTTCTAATTGAGTTACCTTCTTTCTACAGTGAAAAGATACAATATGATAACCTTAGGACTTTGGAGGAAGCCATAAGGAGAGAAACACATCTTTATGAGTAGAGTATAGGAAGACCAATTTTCTAGAAATCTTGGAATGAAAAGATGAAGGGTAAAAAATATCAAAGGCATAAAGGTTTTAAGCCACCCTTTTTCAAGAACAACTCCCAAACAAATCAGTAAGGTCAGTCAACCCAAAATGAGCACAAGACTGCAGATTCATTTGGGAAAGGGCCAAGGAAACAACCTATACAATGTTGAGGATGTGAGGGAAACCACTTATATAGGGACTTCTCTCACAAAGGAGAAATAATGAGGATTGTCCACAACATTTATAAGGATGAAAAAATTGAAGGAATGAGAGGAAACATGCCAATAATTTATGCATCCTTGAAAAACAAGCAAGTATAAGATCAATCCCCCATGATTGAAGTGGAAGGTAAGATTGATAACCAACCCATAGAAACTTTAATTGATTTTGGAGGTAGCCATAGTTACATAAACTCTAACATTGTTGAAATATTTCACTTGAAAAGGAGTAAGCATAAGAAATATTTGTTAGTTAAATTAGCCACATGGACTAAGAGGAAAATCAATGAGCTAGTTAAAGATTGTCCAATAGACACGAATGGAATCGATACAAAGGTAGATGTGAACACCATACCATTGGGTTCATATGATTGTCTAATTGGCATGGATTGGTTGGAAAAACACCATGCTATCCTAGACTGTTACAACAAGAAAATCACATGTCTCGATGAAAGGAAGCAGGGAAAGGTTTAAGGTATTCCAAGAGCTGTAGCTATTAGAGAAATTTCATCTATGCAGTTGAAAAAGAGATTCAGGAAGGGATGATAGATTTTTGTAGCCCATATGGAAGAGACAATCAGAGATAAAGTGGCAAGAATTGAAGACCATCTGGTCTTGAGGGATTTTGAAGATGTTTTTGGAAAAATCCTAGGAATTCCACCAAAAAGAGACATTAATTTATCTATTGATTTGGTACCAGGAGCTGCCCTAGTGTCCAAGACACCATCTAGAATGAGCACACCAGAGTTGAAGGAGTTGTAGATGCATCTTAAATAATTGTTAAGGAAGCGGTATATACACCCAAGTTTGTCACCTTCGGGTGCTCGAGTGTTATTCATGAAGAATAATTATGGAAACGTGAGGATGCACATTGATTTTAGACAACTGAATAAGGTCACAATAAAGAACAAATATCCTTTTCCAAGGATTGATGATTTATTTGATCACCTGAAAGGTGCAAGCATCTTTTCCAAGATTTACCTAAGATTAGGTTATCAAGTAAGGATAAAAGAAGAAGATATCAACAAGACAACATTCTTGACAAGATATGGGAATTTTGAATTCATGGTAGCACCTTTTGGACTATCAAATACCCCAACTATTTTTATGTTCCTGATGAATAGAGTGTTCATGGAATATCTAGATAAGTTTGTAATTGTGTTCCTAGATGATATACTCATCTACTCTAATCTAGAAGAGGAGCATGAGCAACATTTAAGAATGGTGTTAAATTTTTTAGGAGAGAATAAGTTGTATGGCAAGCTAAGTAAGTGCATCTTTTATCAAAAGAATATTCACTACTTGGGGAATATAATTTCCACAGAAGGGATAACAATTGATCCTGAGAAGATAGAGGCCATTAGAGGATGTCGAGTGCCAAGAAATGTGACAGAGATAAGATCATTCATCGGTCTTTCCAATTGTTATCAAAGATTCACAAAAGGATTCTGAAAGATTGCAAGCCAATCAATTCTTTGCAAAATAAGGGAGTGAAATTTGAATGGACTCCCAATAGTGAAAAGAGATTTTAGTAGTTGAAAGACATTTTGAAATGTGCACCAATATTGAATATTGCATATTTGTATGAAGATTTTGTGGTGTGTACTGATGTGTGCAAGGAAGGGATCGATGGAATTCTCACACAAATGGATGATGTGGTATGCTACGAGTCTCGAAAATTAAAAGAGCATGAGAGGAATTATGCTACACATGACTTAGAATTAACAACCATTATTCATGCATTAAAAATGTGGAGACATAACCTCACAGAGAAAACATTTGAGCTAAGGACAGACCACTATGGTTTGTAATATTTTTTTGGATGACCAACATTAAATGCTAGACAAACTAGATGGCTTGAAGTTTTGAGTGAATATGACTTTGAAATTAATCTTATAAAAGGAAAAGAAAATAAAGTGGCTAGTGGACTGAACAAAATAGTGCATGAGATGCATATTGCAACCATTTGCATGTACTAGACTGATATGAGAGATAAAATTATTTCAACAACAAATCCAAATCTTCATTATTAGAAAATAAAAGAAACATTACAACAAAGTAATTTTCAACATAAATTTAAAAACTTTGAATGAAAAGACAATGGAATTCTCATGTATAAAGGCAAAGTATATGTAATGAATTCCAGTAAGTTAAAAAATATAGTGCTGAGGAAATGCACAATGTGCCATATGCTGGGAACCCAGGATATCATAAGTCAATTGTAGTTATAAAAGATAATACTTTTGGCTAGGAATGAATAAAGAAGTGGCTAATTATAGAGCCATATGATTAGAATGCTAGAAAGTAAATACTAGGCATATACATCCAACATGGATGTTATAGCCATTGCCCATTCTAGAATGGAAGTGGGAAGTAGTTACAATTGATTTTATTACAAAGCTCCCCATAATAGTGAAGAAAAATGATTCCATCATGGTAGTGTTGGATAAATTAACTAAGGAAACACATTTTATTCCAAAATCGACTACACACAATGAATCAAATAGTGCATAAACATGTGGAAGGAATACCCACAATTTTTTGTCAATTTTGAAGAAAACATAATATAAGAATGCAAGACTCCATTTTGAGTAGCTAGAGTCCTGCAACCATATCTCAGAGTCCTATACAACCTATGTTGGGGGCCCTGATAAAATAATGGTATATCCCTATGGAATGAGAGTAGTGAAGGGGGAACATTCCTTGGGCAAGCATGTTGGGAGGAATATGATATTTTGGTTGGAACTGTTGCTGGAGTTGTAAAATTGCAAATTTATTTTTCTTAGTATTATGATGTAAATTTGCGCATGTATATTGGCATAGTGTGGATCGACTACACAAAATTGTAGGGGAGGGGGAATGTAAAATCCTCACTATAATCCCCATTTTAATTAATGCTTAATGTGGGTATAATGTGCGGCCATGACCAAACAATGTATATGTGAATTGTATTTCTGAATTTTAATAATGAAATGTGATGCAAATTGTTGGGGGATATGGACAGAGATGGGGGCTGATTAATCTGCAAGAGAAGGGAGGGTATAATAGAATGTCTAATACGGGTCCAAGGGGGAATTACCCATGTCTATTAATTCAATCCACTTCATAAAATTACTATTTCTATATGAACCTTCTATTTTGCTATTGAGTGTTCACAAAGCTAATGATTGAATGCATGTAAGAGGGTGGGTGTGAGAATTCACATCCCATAGTTATTGGGAGCATGTGGTTTGAGTACAATCATCTTGGGGAAGTGTGTAAGTTAAGCAAGCAAGCCAAAGAGAGGAAATTAGTATGGGTAGTTACAACAGTTTTAGACAGTTAATGTTTTGGCATGAATAACACACAGAGAGTAGAAAAGAAGAGTTGGGAGATAGAACAACCATGAAGAGAGAATTCTGGAGCGTATTTGGAGAAGAAGATTGAAGAGCCAGGTTGTTAGGATTGACAAGTGAACTCTTGTGTGAGTTGCATTGTAAGAACAAGTGGTTGCTGTTGTTTTTCCTGGTAGTTTTCCTAGCAGTGAGCTCCCTTGAGTTTTCCAGTAGAGATATTCTTGGTTACTTATACCAGAGAGACCTTGATAAATGAATGAGATGTCTGATGGGTTGAGAGCAGTGAAGGGGTATGTTACACATTATTTTGGTCACCTCATCGATCACCTGACAACATGTGTTCATGTTCCCTAAAAATATTAAAAGAAACTTTCTCCATGAGAAAGGTGGTTTACTTTTCTCTGCCAAAAACCATATGAAGGAAGGTCGTCACACCATGTTCTATTCATAGGGTGCGACAATGCCTGATCATCGCATACTGCACTATACCTGGACTACGATGTTGTTGCATGCTACTAAGTGTGTAGGGTGAGACAATGCTTAAAGCTTGGGAAAAGTCAAATTTCATGAATGTTCTAGAAGAGGATCTTCTAGAAGATGAGGTGGCATCCGATTGGTTTGGATCTTACTCGCTTCTTTGATTTGGTGGGATCATCCTAATCTCCTCATCCATCTCTCTTTCACACTACATAAAGAGGGATATCTCATGGAAAAGGATAAAGTTTAATAGGCTAAGAATTTTATGGAGAGTTCTACTTCAGATTATGCTTGAGAGCTTTGCTTTAGTTCTTCAAGTCAAATTGTGGATCTTCTTCATTCAAGACATTTGGAGCAAAGGTGTGTGTGTTGAAGAAAAGAGCCATAGAAAGGGGAACTTGAAACATCAAGGCATGGGTTGTATTCTCCACTTTCTATTTCACTTAATACTGTAATGCATTTCTTCCTTAGATAAGAATCTTGTCTTCTATTGCATAATTCCTTGATCATATACATATACTTCATTAGAATATATAGATATTTTTTCCTCTTCTTTGTGGGTTTGTGATTATTAGACATGCTTACTATTGCACAAACTCAAGGAAGGAGCTACAAAGACGACACTAGCGAGGACAAGCGTCATTTAAAAGGTATGTCCCTTGTAACTCATTAGACTAGTCCATATGATAATGAATGTTAAGGCGAAGTGTGTATTATGTTATGTTTTGTTCTAGTTTCCAGTGGGATCTAGGGAGATCTGTTTATGTTTGCATTTACCGATTAATCTGATAACATGGTATGTTCCTTGGGTTGGGAAGGTATAGAAGAAGAGAGATGGTGGAAAATCGATATAGCTGTCAGATAATACCAATGGGTTGTGAGATTTTTTGAGCTATGAGTGGACATTGAGAGACCATCCTCTTTTCTTGATTGCTATCCTTGACTAGAGGGAAACTTGTTGTTGATATTTGGAACAAAAATTCTATGATTGGGTGGAACTTCCATCCCAAACAACTAGTTGCAAAACCATTTTTAAAAGATAAGTGTT
>SNQJ01S0092271.1:8419-39559 GCA_010110895.2 Picea sitchensis
TATCATCATAAAAATCCAGATCACTTGCGAGCAAGTGTCCTCAAAGAATAAGTTTTGTAAGTGCGCCAGAGCGGGATGTTACACATATTAATTTTAAAGGATAATCTCAATATTGAAGCTGAAACAAGTTCATCTTCTAAAAAGAAAGTAGAAATCCTCACTAGGCCTCCTCACACTAAAAGTCAACCAGAAACTTTAGATCTAGAAATCTTGCAGAAGGCTTTCCAAAAACTATCAAATCAATTCGTGGATTTGAAGAGGTTGGTTGAGGAGGCATCCTCAAGAAAAGGTGGTTTTAAACCACCTTTTAGAAAATCGTTCCCTCCCAATTGGCCAAACCTGACCACTGAAGGTCTTAATTTTGAAAGCTTATAATAGGCTTTGCAAACTATTCTTGAAGCACATTATAACTCTGTCCCTCCTGCAATTTTTGAAGGCGTAGTTGAGGAAGAAGTAGTTGAAGAAGAGGACTCATCTCCTAATATCTTCAGACACTTTTCTGACAGTATTTTCCAAGAAAACTTTGAAACTGTCCACCCTTACAACACGCGAAGAAAAACAAAGAGAAAACCATCTTTTGAAATGAGTAATAATGTGCATCCAAAACAGTTGAAACAAGCTGAAATAAAGCAAAGTTTAGCAACCCCAGTTTTAGAATATGACTTGATTGAAGATATGAAAAAACTAAGGGCTAATATTTTTGTTTTTGAGCTTTTGAAATTCCCTCTTATTCTGCAGAAAATGCTGCAAAATAACACAGAAAATAGTAAGAATAGCGATCCTAGAATTGAAAAGATTGCATAAACTAGTTACAAAACAGCCAAAAAGATCCCTACTAAAACAACATCTGTACCTCCAGATAAAAGGGATTTAGCTGAAAAAATTGTATCAAATGTAGATAAAATTGTTTTAGGGACAACGACAAAAAATTAGGAGAATTCTATTGTTAATGCTCGTAAAAATGTCCTGCCTTTTTTGTTAACTTTAATTTTTTTTAATAGAAATGTACATAACTGCATGATTGATTCCGGTGCATCATCAAATGTAATGCCTTTTTCTGTGTGTCAAAAAATTAACGTAGAAATTCAACCTTCTGATCTCAAAATCATTCAACTTGATCGAGAAAATGTCAAGGTAATCGACGAACTTAAGAATGTCTTGGTTAGGTTATATTCTAATCCTAAGGTTCACCAAATTATTAATATTATTTTTGTTGACATCCCTGAACTATATGGTTTTCTTTTAAGCATGGACTGGTCCGAATAGTTGTATGGTTATTTTTCCATAGATTGGTCTCATCTGTGGTTGCCGGAAAATGGACATCCCAATAAAATCAGGATAAATCATGAATGTTATCTCAAGCATACCGTGATAGATCTAAATGATGCAAATGAACCATTTACTACATCTACTAATTTGTTTGAAATGCAGGGAATGAACACCTTCTTTGGTAACTTCATGACTGAAATTTCAGCTTTCACTCATTCTGGGCAACAATCAGAACTTATGACCTATACTTAGTCATCAGCTTCACCAAGTGTGTCAAAAATTGCTGACGAAGCTCAAATATGGTCGTTGTACTTTGACGGATCCAAATCCAAAGAAGGAGCTAGTGCAGGATGTGTACTCATCGATCTCGCAGGTAATAAGACTTCCATTTCCTGTGGATTAGAGTTTGAGTGCACCAATAACACCGCCGAATACAAAGAACTTTTGCATGGACTCAGGAAAGCTATGGATATGGACGTAAGAAATTTAATGGTATTCGGTGATTTGAAAATCATGGTCAGGCAGGTAAGGAACTCCATACATTTCCTCTCACCACATTTGAAAATCTACCAAACTGAGGTATGGAGTTTAATGCAAAAAATTCCATCATTTAACATAAATTCCATCCCTAGACTAAGTAACTCAGAGGCTAATTTATTGGCTAATGTTGCTTCTAAACTGTTTCCCTCAGAATGTATTTCTCCTAATGCATTCTCGATTGAATTGTTGTTCAGGTCGTTGATCCCAGATAACATCACCAATTGGAGAGTTTTTGACAATGATAAAAAAATCATCAAATTCTTGCATATGGAAGACACCTTCCAAGGTGAGGTTATCAATGAAGGCACTCACAATGAAAACATTGGCAACTTCATGGTAATATCAAATCCTAGATCTCCAGAATCGACGTCTGATATGGTGAATTATATCCCCAAATCTATTTTAAGACTAGAAAAGTTTTATGACTTGCATGATAAATTTAGAGGGTCAGTTAATTGTAAAACAAATAGTTCTTCCTTGACTTATGGAGCAGTGAATTTAGGGACTAAAGATAATCCTCAAAAAATCAATTTGGGAATGGGATGCTCCGAGCAAGAACGATCTGCCTTCATAAAATTATCTAAAGAATTCAAAGATGTTTTTGCTTGGACATACGATGACCTGAAAACATTTGTTCCTAATATAATACAACATGTCATTCCCATGAAACCAAAAACTCAACCATTCCAGTAGAAATTAAGAAATATGTACCCCAAATTAGAACCCACTGTCAAAAAAGAACTGAATAAACTACTAAATGCAAAGATAATTTTCCCGGTGAGACACACACAATGGGTGCCTAATCTAGTCCCTGTAAGGAAGAAAAGCGGTGAAATGTGACTTTGTGTCGAATTTTTTAACTTGAATCGAGTGTATGATAAAGACAACTATCTCGTTACTCCGATGGAACAAATCCTTTAACATGTATCTGGTTCAGAAAGACTATCCCTGCTAGATGGTTTTTCAGGATATAACCAGGTTCTCATGTCAACCCCAGATCAACTCAAGACCACTTTTCATACCCCATGGGGGACTTATGCCTACAAGAAGATGCCTTTTGGGCTTATAAACGTCGAAGCCACTTTCCAGAGAGAAATGGACATTTCTTTCCATGGTCTCATAAATCATTCAATAGTGGTCTATCTATATGATGTTACCATTTATTCCAAAAACAAGAAAGATCACTTGTCTCACCTTAGGGTTGTCCTAGAATGATGTCGAAAGTACGACATCTCTCTCAACCCTAGGAAATTAGTCTTTGCGGTAGAACAAGGAAAACTACTTGGGTTCATATTATCCAATGAAAGAATGATCATCGATCCCAAAAGAACCCAGGCCATTGCAAAACTTCCCCCTCCTTCCTCCAAAAAATCCATGCAATCCTTTTTAGGCTAGATTAATTTCGTCAGAATATTTGTCCCAAGTTTCTTGGAAATGGTAAGACCCTTACAAAATTTAATTAAAAATGAGATTCAGTATCGCTGGGGACCCCAATAAATTCAAGATTTTGATTCCATCAAAAAGGAAATAATAGAAGCTCCTTCCTTGATGAGTCTTGATTTCTCTCAGGATTTACTCTTTACACCTTCACCTCCGACCGATCTTATGCTGTTGTGTTAACACAAACAAATGTTGAAAGAAATGAAATACACATTGCCTCCATGAGCTCAAATTTTAAAGGATATGAACTGAATTACCCAGTCATAGATCAACAGGCGTATGCTATTTTTAAAGCAGTGAAACACTTTCGGTCATATCNATTGTCCCTTACCCTGTTGTGAGAAACTTGTTAGTACAAAAAGAACTAGATGAAAAACAAGAAAACTAGATGACGTCGTTACAAGAGTATGACCTCAAAATAACTCCCGCATAAATTGTTAGAGGTCAAGGCCTATGTAAACTAGTGACTAATACTGTTGAAAAATAGGAAAAGAAAATTAACATTTCGATTGAAAATCAACACAATGAGAAACAAATAAACTGTACACAAGTTGTTTCTAATTCTTGGTATGATGATATTAAATTTTATTTGACACATGGATATGCTCCTCTCCATCTCGATCCTAGGAATAGAATATCACTCAGGTTAAAATATGCACCTTTCCAGTTCATAAATGATGTATTATTTCGAAAGAATTTTGACGATGTTCTTATGCGTTGTCTGGAAAAAGATGAAGCAGGGAAAGTGTTATCTGAACTTCATGCAGGTGAAGCTAGTGGACACTTTGGTGGAGACACCACTGCCCACAAAGTATTAATATCTGGGTACTATTGGCCAACATTGTTTAAATATGCCCACACCCTATGTCACAAACGTATAATCTGCCAAAAGGTTGTTGGACGAGTAAAAAAGGAAGCATTCCCTTTACAGACTGTTACTATAGATTCACCTTTTCAGCAGTGGGGTCTTGACATCATAGGCCCAATCAATCATTCTTATTCACAACAATACAAGTATATAATTACAGCAACAGATTATTTTACCAGGTGGTCTGAAGCTGCACCTTTGAAAGTGGTAAACATGAATCAGGTAATATCTTTACTTAATTCGAATATCATTACTAGATTCAGCATTCCCGAATGTTTAGTCTTCAATAAAACATATTATTTCTCATCCCTGGATATGAACGTGTTCTCTTTAGAAAAAGGGATCAAATTAAAATATTATGCCAGCTACTACCCCCAAGGAAATGGTCTAGCAAAATTAACAAACAAAAATTTAATCAAGATCATCAAGAGGACAGTTTTTGAAAACCATAAGAACTGGCACAATGCACTATTTAACGCTCTTTGGGATGATAGAGTGACACCCAAAACCTCTATTGGCAATTCCCCTTTCTTTCTCGTTTACGGGAGATAAGCAAACCTTCCTCCTCATGTTTTACTCCCATCTCTGCAATTATCACAGAAAGTTCAAGAAGAGGTTTGTCCTCCTCTAAAAAATCAAATCAATGATCTATTAAATTTGTAGGAAGTAAGAATGCAAGAGAAGAAGAAGTTGTATCAGCATCAATAGATTGTTAAAGATTGGTTTGACTCAAACTCTTATTCACATAGGAACTTTGAGGTAGGAGACTTAGTTCTCAAATGGGATAAACCCCACGAGGGAAAAGGGGAACACACCAAGTTCTAGAATCTATGGTTGGGACCGTTCATAATCTATGAAAAACTAGGTCCTAGCTCTTTCCATCTACACGATTTGGAGGGATGGCCAGACACTTTTCCAGTGAATGGCCAAGCTCTAAAGAGGTATTTTTCCTGATGATTCCATATCCACCTCTGCACATATTTTCTTTTTAAATTTTCTTTTTGTTTTTTTATTTTGGTTCTTTTCATTTTGCTTATTTTCACTTCTTTCTGAATAAATTTATGTCTGTGCCTCCATTTAGTTCATGAAAGGAAGCCAAAATGTCTCATCATAAAGAAATAGTCAAGGTCATTTCAAAGCATCGATGTTGTAAATTTCTAAAACTCAGACTAGCTAAGGAAACTTTATGTTTGAAATAGCGTTCATGGTTTCACTTTATAATCATGAGAAGATACGATCATCATTAAAGATCTTTCTGTTGTCCCTGTTTTTTAAAGAAAACAACTTGGTATGCCTTCCTTCACTCGAAAATTTATTCTTATCATAAAACTATATTCAGACCATGATGGAGGTCATCAAGTGAAAAATTTAAGTTGGAAAATATCAAGTGTTTCAGAATCTGAAATTTTTAGCATCACCCCTCTCTCCTGAAGATCATAAAATCTATGTCAAATTGAAAATAACTTCCAGAGAGATGTGGGAAGTGTCTGTAAACTCGTCGAGATACTAAACAGGTCTGCAGGCAACGGTTAAATTCAAGCATGATTCCAAGACAACTTTGTGGGGGGTATTGAACAGGCTCGCTGGCAGCGAAGCAATGTTGGGTTCAAGAAAATTATCAGGTATAATTTTTTATATTAATCCTGAAATGTACTTCATCTAGAATTGGTAAATTCTTGGATAGGATAGAGGCATCAAAGTTGGGTTAATTTACATCCCTACAGAGGCTATGAACGATTTCGTTGCTCAAATGAGAAACTATGCTTTCTATAGCTTCCTTCACCTTGTCTTGTAAAAATAATATTTTTTAGACAATTACTGGATTAGTATAGTCATTCATTAATCGATTAAAGATTTGTGTGCTTTTTTTATTCCATGTTTGATTAAGGACTAAAAGCATGAAACACGCATGGAAACTTAGTTTCGTATTATATCCCTATTCAAAACATCTTTTTTAAAAGTCATTGTGTTTGTATCTACTCCATGTTTAATGCTTGAATGACTTCCCTTTGATTACTTTGAAGGTTGATATGATACTTATGTTGTTTTGCATTTAAATTAAAACATGTTGTATATTTTAAACCCTTGGCAAATCAACTGTAGTCATTACTAGACATGGAAATTTATGCATGAGAATCGTACCCTGTACTTGATCTTTGGATGGTAGAGTGAATTGACGGGCCTTTCATTATTAGTTGAGGGTTTTTTTTATGCTCTATACTCGACGTTTTCATTACTAGGAGTGCTCAAACTTCATGACCGAAACCTTGATGTTTACACTATGATTTCATAGAGGTTTTGCTTGGTTTGTTTCCATTTTATTCGCTCAGATTTGTTTCTCCTACTCCTACCATCTAAACCCAGAGCTACCTTGAGTCACCCCCATTATAGTCCAATCATATTTATAATGGATCTTGTTGTCCTAATAGATTTGAATGGCTCTTAAGCGTTGTTGTCTCATGATGATGCAGTTGAGGATTTGAAAGGCCAGGGTTGGGATACCTTCATCAAAAGGTTCAAAGGGTATAAGATTCACGTAACTAAGGAATTGACACAAAAATTTGATGGGTATAGGGAGAAAATTGGAGATATTTAGTTGGAGGTGACTAAGGAGTTTATCAGTGAAGCCACATGACTTCCATCCACTGGTCATAAGTGGTTCAAGAATTAAAAAATTGAAGAAGTTCCCTGGAGCCTCTTCATGACCTCCAAAAAGATCGATTTTTGTGAGAAAGGTATTCCAATTTATTTTCTTAAGGTTAGATGGCATGGTCTCCTATCATCCCTTAAAAAGTTTGTCACCTATGAGGGTCGTTATGGTGGAGGTTTTCTCTACCATATATGGTTGCTTATGCACTTTATAGGTTTTCATTTGAATGTGTTGTTTTATTTGTTGAGGAGTCTGTACAAGATGTCTAAAGGATATTAAAAATAGATCCTCGACTCTAGTCTCTTTCACCACGGTTTAATTAAAATGTTTTTGGTTCACCATTTAACAACCCTGGGTGATGACTGGGATAGGTTATTAACCTGAAATGGATTTGCTACAGTCACTTCTATAGAAACCCCTATTTCAGGAGAACCATTGATAAGAAGGCAGTTTGATTTTTCAAGTAACGAGCCAGAACCTATGAAGGAAAACCCTTGTGACGAGGCACTACCCGATCATTTTTTACATGGGGAACAATATGTTGGTTCTGAGTTGAATGAAACCCCTGTGCATGAATTATTTGTTGGCCATAAATCCACTGTCAAAAATGATAGAAATAAAACTCACAAGTAGTCAAAACAGAAGCATGCAGCATTAGGGTTTTGCAATAAAAGGGTTGGTTGGTTGTTCGACTGATCGAGATCAATGAGGTTTCAGATCCCGAAATTGAGAATTTCTTGGCAGAAGAAGATCTGGACTGTTAAAAATCCAATCCTACTCAATTGTATGACTTCGTTAATAACCTCTCACCATGTCTCAAGGATAAAGGTGAGTTCATTGGTATTAGCCTTGGTCTAGGGAATGTAACAGGTAGTATTGATGCAACCAATATTGACTATATGCTCCATCAACATATTGTCTCTCCTGAGCAATGTGAAGCCTACCTATGTTGGATCGAACAATACTATATTGATATTCCTATCCTCGAAGATAGAATTAAAATACTCACAAACCACAATGAATTACTCATAAAAGAAAATCCTGACCTCAAAGAAAATGAATAGAGACTATCCAAGCGGCTTAAGAAGATAGACAACATTGTGATAAATAATGCAAACAGTGTGAATGCCATAATCAATTCTGAGCTGTCTTGATCCATGTTTAGTCATTGGTTTAAATGGTAAAATGATTTTTTTTCATTTTATTACAGTCATGCTATTTTTTGAATCAAATCGGTTAAAATTAGATTTCCTTTCCCTATATAAGACTAGCTATAGAATCTCACGATTATGTAGACAAGTCATTTTTGTATAAAATTTAGTAATTAGTTGTTAATAAATTATCTAAGTTGTTCCTATTTCATTTTGAGGATGTGGTATATCTTGATGTTGATTTTATGAGGTGGAACATGTTCTATTTAGATGATTAGTATCTCTTTCTTGTTCATTTTATAAATGAGAAAATAGTTTTATTAGTATTTGAAGATACAGTTTGATTATGAGTGGTTGTAGGCCCTTCATATTTGTAATATTTTGATCTCATGGGATCCAATCCTATCGTAAGAGATAAGAAGATGTGATTTCCAAAAGACTCTTTAAATACTCTACATTTTGTAAATGAAAGGCATCTTGGCCTAGAACCAATGATGGACGAATGACTTTCAAGACTTAATGGAACAATGTACAACATTTTGGATTTAGTCCTTTGTGAATGATGTTTCATTAATGTTTTGTTTTATTTAATCTTGATATATTAATATGTTGTGTAGCTTTAGACTCATTTCTATGTTATGTTTCAGGATATTCATGTTATAAATATCGTTCATGATTTATTGTTCCAGATATTGGCACTGTGATCATCTTTTTAATTTGAATATCATTATTTGTCTTTGATGTTTAATTGAACCATGAGATAAATGTATTACATATAGTTTTCTATGAGCATAATCATTTGCAATCATAAGATCATAGGATCGATATGTGTTCCATTTTTCATTCATAAATCTTGGCTGCCAATACATTCTATGAATTTATTCAGAAAAAGTTTCAGTATAATTCTATTGCAGATTTATCTCATAGGCATGGAAGTCAGATGTTATTGATTCATCCAGAGGCATGGACACATTTAACGAACTAATATCAGGTTAGCTTCTTTGTTTCTAATTTTTGTCATTTTATGTTTTAGTGAAACCAGAAAGTTTAGATCAACTTTGACTATATGCACATCTGTGTTTCATAACTTAGTTAATTCAATTTTTGTTAGATTTATAATTAGAAAATAAAAAATATTCAAATGTTCTTTATTTATCTTCCTTTGTAAAACAATTAGTTTTACATTGATTTCGTAAGTTTCCAGTAAAACTTGCAACTTGTAAATTATGTTCATAAACAATATTTTTATTGTTTTCCTCTTCTGCTCAAATACATTTATACATATAATTATATTACAGTTTATGTATATATTATTATTTAACATTAGCTAGTTATTCCTTTTCTTTATCTTAGGATCTTATATTGGCTAATGGAGCCATTAAACCTGTCAGAACAGGTTACACCAAACGGCTTGGTTTATTTGGACAACCCCGGACCAGATCTGTTCTTCCAAGTTGACGGCCAGTCAATTTCTCCTGTAAACAAGACTGTAAAAGATTTTAGATTAGCATCCCATCTAGATGAGTTTGAGATTAATTATGTTATGTTAGATCTAGGATTTGATGTTAATATACTACCTAAAAATACTTGGGAAGATTTAGGGAAACTCCAATTGACATATTCCCCGATCCAATTAAGAATGGCTAGTCAATAGTATATTTTTCCAATAGGAAGATTGGAGAATGTGGAAATAGATGTTGTGGGAGTAAAGATTGTAGTTGATTTTGAGGTGATCGAAATCATGTGGGATAAGGACCCTTATTCTTCACTACTTGGTATTGATTGGGATTACGATAACTATGTGGTGATTGATCTAAAGAGAGACACTATGACATTTGAGGCAGATGGAATAAAATTAGTTCAACCCTTGGATCCATATGTATGACCTCGATACATAGAGACAACAGACAAAAATATGGAGGGAGAATACTTGGATCATTTGTACACTATAACAATAGGAACAAGAGAATACTACATAAATCCGACTGCTGATGGATCAGTAAGTTGGAGGAGCATACAATCGGTAGAAGAAGATTTAGAACTGGCATTCAACAGTTGGCAACAAGGTTCATATGAAATATTTTCAAGAAGATGCACAATTGTCATAGAAAGTAGATGGGTTGGAACAAAGGTTAGAGAACACCCGATATACAATGGTACTTCATAACTTGATATATTTCTAGTCAGCATGGAAGAAAAGATAGTTGAGGATCAAAGGATCTCAGTTTTGGACTTAGCCCTCCAGGACACCCCTGCTAGATGGTGGACTAGTCACAAATCCTGGATTAAGAATTGGGACTATGTAAAGCAAGCTATCCGATATAGATTTCAAGACAAGGAGTAGCTAGAATAAGAGATGCAAATGAATTTCCAAGTTGTGAAACTATTCAATGGACATTCTGATCCTAAAGAACATATTGAACAATGCGTGAGACAACGACAAGTTGCATAAATACCATCTCTCTTATGGGTTCAAGTATTTCCCCATTCACTAGGTCCAATTCACAAAACTTGGTACATGCATGAAGAAACCAGAAGATAGACCAGTGACTAGAAAATGTTGGAAAATCAATTTTGCAAGGACTTCTCATTTACAAGTAAGTACCTTGATCTTAGAGAAGTCCTACAAAGATTTAAAGAATTCCTTTTTACCGATGCTAGTGAACAAAAAATAGACCTAGTGATATGTACAAAGCATAGAAAACCACTTTATTCAAACCTTCACCTAAACTAGGAAAAGATACCTATAGAATTCTATAAAATTGAGAAGGATTTGGAAAACCCAGATGATTTAGAATAATTAACAAACTTATCCATTAAGGAAACAAAAGGAAACAAAGAAATCTAGAACATTATACCCAACCAAGATGATGGTTCTTATAATTATCCATTGAAGTTGTGTAAAGTCAATATAGGAACTACAGAGAAACCTAATATAGCTATGGTAGGAGATTACTCGGGTGAGAAAACTAGCCAAGAAATACATACCCTGTTGCAAAAGTATGAGAACTTATTCTTGAAGACATTTTTATATCTAAAAGGGATTAAAGGATCTATGGGAGAGATGAAAATTGACCTAAAACTAGGATAAAATCTTGTAAGGCATAGAACATATCGCCTTAACCCCAGAGTAAAAGAGAAGGTTAAGAGGGAAATAGACAAGATGTTGGAAGATGGACTTATTTTTCTAGTGGAAGAGGCAGAATGGGTTAGCCCAATAGTCATCCATAGAAAAAAAGACACAAAGGAAATTAGGGTCTGTGTAGGCTACAAAAGCCTTAACTTTTCCTGTGTGCATGACCCTTTCCCAACACATTTTACTGATGAAGTGCTAGAACAAATTGCGGGGAAAGAATCGTACTCATTTACAAATGCATTTTCGGGGTATCACCAAGTAATGACTACTGACGAAGACAGAAAAAGACCACATTCATAAAAAAATGGGGGTCATTTGCATATAATGTGATGTCAGTCAGCCTAAAGAACGCCCCTGCATTTTTTTCCTGGATTGTAATAGTATCTTTCCAAGAATTTATTCACAGGTTTATAGAAGTTTATATGGATGATTCGACAATAGGCAGTATACTCAAAGAACATGTAGCACTGCTACATATGATGTTTGATAGATTTAGGGAATTACATATATCCTTGAACCTTAGGAAGTGTATCTTTTGTGTGCCACATGGAAATTTGTTAGGCCACATAGTATGCCAAGAAGGAGTACCGGTAGACCCAGCCAAAGTTGCGGTTATTGTGAACATGCCTCCACCTATGAGTGCTAAGCAGTTACGCTCCATGCTGGGGAACACATGGTATTATCATAGGTTTATCAAAAGGTATGCCAACATTACTTGACCCATAGAAAATCTACTAAAGAATTCAGAAGTGTTCGAGTAGATTCTAGAGTGTGATAAAGAGTTTGACATCCTAAAGGAAAATCTCAACAGAACACCTATTCTGATATTTGCAAACTGGGAAAATGAATTTCATGTACACATAGACGCATCAGGAATTTCCCTGGGATCCATCTTAGCACAACAAGGAGCTGGAGCCATGGATCACCCTATCTATTTTTCTAGTAGGAAGTTGTCGCAAGTTGAGCGCAACTATACAACCACAAAAAGGGAGGGTTTAGCTATGACTTACACTCTACAAAAGTTTAGACATTACTTTTTACTCTCTCATTTTAAGTTCTTTACTGATCATTCTGTGTTAAAATATCTAGTTAACAAGCCTGTTCTGGAAAGGAAGAATTTGTTGATGGTTGTTACTATTTCAGTAATTTTCATTTGAGGTGATCATTGAACCTGGAAGATGTAACATGGGGCCTGATTACCTGTTGAGATTAGAATCAGGAGAAAGTGGTGGAGCAGTTGATGATCATCTCCCTCATGCATACCTATTATGCGTCGAGGACATACTAGAATACTTTGAAGACATAACAGTCTTCTTCAGTACAGGGGCCTACCCAGAAATGTACTCCACAAATCAGAAACGTCATATGGTGTTTAGAGAAGCAGACTATCAATTGATGGTGGGCCAATTGCATAAGTTGGGCCTAGATAAGATCCTCAGGATATGTGTCTTAGATCATGAAAGACAAAATATACTGTCGGAATACCACAGTGGAGTTGCGGGAGACCATGTTGGAGGGAAGGCCACTATGCAGAAAGTCCTCCAAGTTGGATTATGGTGGGCCACTCTCTTGAAACATGCAAAGGAATCTGACAGATCTTGTGATGTCTGTCAAAGAGTGGGAAATACATCACGATAAGATGAATTTCCTCTTCAGCCAGTTCAATCTCTACAAGCATTTGAGAAATGGGAAGTTGACTTCAATGGGCCGATCAACCCCACAACTAAGCATTCAAAGGATAGGTATATTATTACAGAAACTGATTACCTTAATCATTAGGCTTAGGCAGTATTTTTCTAGGATTGTGCGATCGATAATTTTTCCAGGTTCATTTTTGAAATTTTTATCACTCGTTTTGGATGTCCTGGGAGTCTGACCAGTGATCAGGGTGGTCATTTTATCAGTAGTAAAATAAAAAATCTTAAAACAAAGTTCTTGATTCAACATCATAAAAGTATCCCCTACCATCCACAAGACAATGGAATAATAGAGGCGTTTAACAAGATTTTGGAGAGAGTATTAATGAAGGTTTGTTGCAAAAATAGGGAGGATTGGGATGATAGAGTCCCAACAGTTTTATGGGCTTATAGGACAACCAAAAAGAAACTCCACAGGTATACTCCATTTAATCTATTCTATCGGAAAGAGGTTGTGTTACCTACATAATTCATTACTTCGAGTATATACATTGCACATATTACACACATGTCAGAGGATGAATCAGTTGCGCAGAGGCTTATGGAATTGTAGGAACTTAAAGAGACCGAGGTTTTAGAAAAATTTCATCAATCAATTGAGAAAGAGAAGAAGAAATCTTGGCATGAAAAACACATTAAGACTAAAGAATTTGTGTGAGGAGACATGGTCCTAATTTATGATATTCGATACTAGAAACATCTCTAGGCAAGTTGTGCTTTCATTGGTTGGGACCATTTATAGTTGCAGAGATCCGACCTTCAGGAGAAGTCAGACTTGCGCAATTGGATGGTATACTTTGGCCAGGATGGGTGAATGGCGCTTTCCTGAAACCCTATATGTCTGAAAACTGAGCTAAAGGATTGTTTCTCTAGTCCAAAGGAGAATGTATAGTAGTTGGATTTGAGTTTTTTTGCAATTTCTGTGAATTTAGTTAATAAATTCAAAGAGTACATTGTTGTGCCACGACATGTAGTTCGTTTTTCTTTCTAAATGTTGTTTTGATGCAGAACTGCTTACTCAGCAACGTAGTATCATAAGATACATGAATCTATTAATGTGAGTCATTAAATGTGATGGGGATCCCTTTGTGGTCGGAGGGAGAGAGAATCTAGACGTAATCCTAGTCCACGTGCCACATGAACTCAGTCCAGTCATAGACTTTATTACCGCTACAGTAACTCATATGAATTTTTTTAAACCATAAAGCCACGATACACAAATATGCCATCGGTGTTCATGCCAGGATTCCCATTCATTAAAAGGTAAGGTCTAGAATCAGCCACGTCCCTGACCAACTTGCTCAGTAGATTCTAGGATCACCCAATAGATTTACCCCATTAACCTATCTCGTTAGACAACTCAGCTTCAAGTTTCATCAACTGGGTTGATGATGAATAACCTTAGCATTTATTATAGGACTTTCCCGTTGAGCCCGAGTATAAGGTTTTGGGAACTTAGTGAAGGACAAATTGTTTCCCAGAGAGAACATAGTGCTTTGAAAATTTTGAATTATGCTCAAGCCTGTGCAATCACTCGACCCTCATTGGTGATCACCAATCCCAGTTTATCTTGTTTAAGTTGTTGGATCATGTTGTCATTGATTCCAATGGTTTTATTGATTGATGTGAAGTGATTGATTGATTCCAAAGGATTAATTGATTGATTGATTATTGATGTAATGTAATGTGTATTGTCCTTGATGAGAATGCATAGATGAAGATGGATCAATGAGTTGTAAATGATATGAAGATAGATCAATGGGTTGTCATTGATACATGATAAACATGGATCAATGTGGTTTCATTGGTATATGATGCACTGTTGAAAAATGTATAGATGAATCATTATTGTTTTATCATGATTGATAAGGTGCACAAATGGATGAACTCCAAAGTGGTCCCCTTATGGTGAAAGCCCTCACAGGAAGATGCTTTGTAGATTGAGTTATCCTAGAAGAATGGTTGGAGGACCCATGCTTGTATGTGGAATAATGAGATGAAGATCAATGAATTTTTTGGTGAAACTATCCTAGATGAATAGTTCTTTTCATACCATTTCTGGTGGTATGTGTAATGTCACATAACTCTTCACAGCTTGAGAGTTATGGCCTTATGAAGTTGGAGGACCCTCATATAAAGGCTTGAAGCCCCCAGTGACCTAAAAGAAGAAATCTTTATTTAAATGATAAAGTAAAGTGACAAAGTCAAGGTGGATTATTTAAATAATAAAGAGAAGTGACAAAATCAAGAAAGATTATTTAAATGATAAAGTGAGGTGACAAAATCAAGAAGGAATATTTAAATGATAAAATATTGGAATTTTTTTATTTATGGAAAGTGGTTAACCCTAAAATAAATAAAATAGGTTAAGTGACCTAGAAATGGGTTAAGTGACTTAGAAATGGGTTAAGTGACCTAGAGGATGAAAGTATAATTAAGATAGCAATGGTCTCTTGCAGATCATCCTTTTTTGTGGATCAATGGAGAACTTCTTGTGAGAATATCTTTTGGAGTATTGATGGAGAGCTTCTTGTGAGAAAATTTTGGTATGGATCTCTTGAGAATGATTGAAGATATATTCTGAGAAAGAGATCGTGAGGAAGATCCCATGGACGCATTAAAGTTTCAGAAATTTTGAGATCATGATGACGAAATTCTCGGAATTACAAAAAAAACGTATTTTCTGGTGCGTACACAGGTTGTATGTGTATAGGGGGAATATGCGTAATCTATCAGTGTACAAGGTGCATACAGTATGCATGCTGTCAGTATATAGGGAGTGTATAGTGAAAAACTCATGGAGTTTTTTGGTTGAGCTGATGACAAGATGTTGAATATTGAAGCAAGTTCCAGATCTGCACTCTATTGGCTCAGATCTATCACTGAGACACGGGTATGGTTACATTATTGTATTGATGGATACCATTTCTTATTGCATTGTGAATGCCCAGGGAATTCTTGGTATGATTGCTATGATGTGGTTTATGTTGGTTGATGGAGTGAGCAACACTCTTATGATTCAGTATTGATATGATGCCTATAGTATGTTGATTTCTTATCCATAATTGAGTAACATTCAAATTGATTGGTTTTGGAGCATGAGTAAGCTATTGGAGAGATTGGATGTATTGTGACTGACTGGTGGTCATTTTGGACAATGAGTAACAACAAAGAATGATAAATTGGTTGCAGAGGATCTGAGTTGATCTTGAAGGATAAACCCTAATAGGTCAAAAGGTATATGCAAGTTGTAGTACTGTTTGGGAGCATATATGCAAGTTGTAGTACTACTTGGGTGCATATACACGCGGGTTGTACTACTAGTAGGGCGGGTACACATGCATGTTGCACTACTTGAAGGTTGTGTAAATGTTGCAGATTGATATATGTTGAGGACTGTTAACTCATCTCAGTTGATATTGAGGATGTAAGTTGAGTCTTTCATTATAGAGCTGGTGCTCTTGTATAGTTGTACTCTATTCAGTTGTTTCTGAAAAACCCCAAGGACTATAGTCCGTAATAAAAATAAAATTTTACATACGTCTTGTGTTCTTTTTGTTCCTTGTGGTGATGACTTGTTGATGATATATTGCTGATATATGTTCATATCTAACTGGTTATAAATGACAACAATGGGTAATGAGTAAATGTTGAATGCTAAATAATGAGTTTTGTGTAAGAGGGAAGCTTTGAAAAAGAGCCCCACACTCAATCACCCCCCCTCTAAGTGTGGTAAGTGTGTCCAACAATTGGAATCAGAGAGGGCCTTCACTACAAGCCTTAACAAGCTTGAAGGAGATCCATAGACACACAAATTGATGATGAAGTTCCAATCCTTGATGAGGAAAACTATTCTACTTGGAGAATATAGATGAGTTTACATTTGAAGGAAATGGGAGCATCTATTCGGAAGGCAACCATTGGTGGATCAGTTTCATTGAAGAAAAAGTCAAATTTTGTATCTCAAAGGGAAGGAAAGAAGAATGATGCATTGGCTCGCAAGACCATTCTTAGTGGACTCTCAAGCCCTATCAAAGAGATCATGGGACAATTAACTTCTGCCAAGGATCTATGGATAAAGCTAGAGGAGACATATCAAAGCAAGAAACAGAAAGAAGATATGGAAGATCACTCCATCAAGATCATTAAAGGTAAAGAATATCCAAAAAATATCGATTGTATTATTTCTAAATGTGATCTTGAAAACATTTCAAGTGAAGATAAAGAATCAAGTGATGATATCACAAAGGAAGATCTTGAAGACATTTCAAATGAAGGAAAATAATTATGTGTTGATGTTGGAAAAAAGGAAGATCATGAAGATATTTCAAATGAAGGTAAAGAACCCTCAGAAACCCTTTATTAAAATGATGATGATGAATTTGTCTCTACAGGTGAAGAAGAAGATCTAGAAACAGTTTTTGTAAAGTTTGATGGTAATTATCCCATGAAAAGAATCAAAGAAAATCTATTAAAACTTCAAAATGAAGTTGAAGAGGGTTTATATAGATATAGAAGTGATCATTATTATATAGACTATAACGATATTTCGGATAACACTAAGAAGTTTCTTAGGAGGAGTCTAAGGCACATCTTGAAATTAAAGGAAATGCTCAAGGAACAAGAAGAGAGAAATAAGACTACATTAGAAGAAAAGGAAGAAGAGATCACAAGACTAAAGAATGGAAAAGAATATATGAATGTAGATGATGAGATTAGAAAAAGTTTTGAAACCATTGTCCATCTCAAGACCCAAATTGAAGAAGCCAAAAGAATAGAATAACTATTGAAGAATTAAATAAAAGAAAAGTAAGAGTCATGTTGTAAGTTAGAAATTCAAATTGTTTATCTTGGAAAGAAAGTGGAGAAGTCAAATAAATTCTTGAATAGCTCACTAATCTTGGATGAGATATTGGAAAGTCAAAGATCACCATATGATAAACTAGGTCTTGGATACAAAGGCAAAGCTACACATGTTGAAACAAGCACCTCAAAGAAGCATGAGGTAAGTCCATCAAAGAAGGAAGACAATGTTGCGAAACAACCATCTACACAAGAAAAAGAAAATTTCAAAAGAACAAAGAAAGGAAGACATCAAGAAGCTATTCTTGGGACACCAAAGAAAAGGTATGAAAGTATTTTTCATGGGAATTGTTATTCATGTAATGGATATGGTCACAAAGGTTTTGAATGTAGATCGTATGAAAGGAGATATAATGGAAGATTTTATAACACGATGAGGTGTTGGAGATGTGATCAAGTAGGACACATTGTTGTTCACTATAACACCATGAGATGCTACAACTATAGTGGATTTGGCCACAAATCCTAGGAGTGATAGAACACAATAAGAAATTCCATGATGAGGACTTCAAATAGCATGGATAGAAGAAGGAATGAAGTACGGAAGGGAGACATCTTTGAAACGATGGATACTCGGAGCTCAAGTTCTGAGGAGCAAGGAAATCTACAGAAGTGGGTGAAGAAGAAAGAGAATCCAAAACATAATGAAAGACTGAAGGAAAGTTCAAAAGTGTCATCTACTGAGGCATATGCAGGTGACAATAGTGACAGTCACATACATACACAAGCTGACCGTGAATAGGTCGCGTACATATGTGAGTTGTTGTGTAGCAGGCCGCGTATATGTGGTAAAGCCTTGGGAAAAAGGAAATGCGCATGGATTGCAGCTTGATGTGATGGTATAAATCTGTGATGCAGGGTCTGACATGGTTTATTGCAAGTTCTGACACTATTTGTTGCAGTTTTTCAATTGGATTATGTAAGGTGATGATGTAAAATGAAATCTTCGGTGCATGGGACTAACCCATGAACATGGATTGATGCATTTACTATTGAAGAACAATGTTGGTTATGGCAAGGAAGTTATGACACCTTGGTTATGTCATATATCTTGATGATGTATTGGAAGCTTACTTGTTGGAAATATTGATGCATGCACTTAGCATATGGATGGGATACAAATTGGGACATGTGTTTGGTGAGTTGATGAGGTGATCATGTTTTACATCATTGTTGATATATATTTGATGCATGATTGTTACTTTTCTAGTACATTGATAGAGGCACCTACTAGTAGTTTGATTGGCACATGTTTTATGGAGGATTTGGCATACATGTATGGGATTCATAATGTTGTGGTGTTGGTGCATGATGGTGTACATGTTTTGGTACACTCATATATGGAATATGCTTGATGATACTACACCATTGGTACTACTTGATTAACACAACAATTGGCATTTGTTTGATATACATGATTGTGGCGCTTGGTTCATGATGGAGACATATAATTAGTGATATTATACATTGTTTGGCATATTGGTAGATGCACATGGTTGGCATATTGGTGGATGCACTTGGTTGGCATATTGGTAGATGCACATGTTGTCATGTTGATAGAGGCATATGATTGATACACTCCATGGATGATATCTTTTGGCACATTTCATGCTGTTGATGGTTGATGTACATAGGTATTGTGCATGATGAGCACACATTTTGTATAGGATGTACTTGGTTGATATTTTGCTCATGATTATTTATTTCATTGTTGACATATATTTTTCTTCATGATGCTTGGTATGGCATGAGTTTGATGCATGAACAGGTCCAACGATCGTTATATGGTAGCACATTGTTCATCTTGTAGAGAAGATAGAGGAGACATAACCATAGGGGGGGTCATTCTTCTTCCCATGATTCTAGGAGGAGATATTTATCAGATGCATACCTAGAAAAGATCCCTATATTTGAAGAAAGAGAACAGAAGCATAATTCCAGTGGGAGCAATGGTCACAGGGGGATTATGTTCGATGTATCTTCAACATTACATAAGAGTGATATTCCTTGTTCAAAAATGGGAGAGATTATTCAGATGAAGATCAAAGGCACTCAGACAGGTGGAGTAGCCCCAAGAGGAGAATGGCTCTTTTCCATTGATGTCAAAGAGGGAGAGTTAATCACATTGATGTGATTGATGTTTATTGATGGGGAGAGATAGTCACATTGACTATTGATGTAGAGCATGCCTTATCTAGACATTGACATAAATAATTGGTAATTGGTGTTGACATCAATGTTGGTATTCCCATCAATGCCAAAGGAGGAGATTGTTGGATCATGTTGTCATTGATGCCAATGGTTTGATTGATTGATGTCATTGATTGATGCCAAGTGATTGATTTATGCCAAAGGATTAATTGATTGATTGATGATTGATGTAATGTAATATTTATTGTCCTTGATAGGAATGCATAGATGAAGATGGATCAATGAGTTGTCATTGATATGAATATAGATCAATGGGTTCCCATTGATACATGATGAAGATGGATCAATGTCGTTTCATTGGTATATGATGCATTGTTGAAAAATGTATAGATGACTCATTATTGTATTATCATAATTAATAAGCTGCACAAATGGATGAACTCCAAAGTGGTCCCCTTATGGTGAAATCCCTCATGGGAAGACGCTTGGTGGATTGAGTTATCCTAGAATAATGGTTGGAGGACCAATGCTTGTATGTGGAATAATGAGATGAAGGTCAATGAAGTTGTTGGTGAAACTATCCTATATGAATAGTGTTTGTTATACCATTTCTGGTGGTATGTGGAATGTCACATAACTCCTCACAGTTTCACAGTTATGGCCTTACGAATTTGGAGGACCCTCATATAATGGCTTGAAGCCCCCAAGGTAAAAGAACTCAAAGTGACCTAAAAGAAGAAATCATTATTTAAATGATAAAGTAAAGTGACAAAGTGAAGGTGGATTATTTAAATAATAAAGAGAAGTGACAAAATCAAGAAAGATTATTTAAATGATAAAGTGAGGTGACAAAATCAAGAAGGAATATTTAAATGATAAAATATTGGAAAACTTTCTATTTATGGAAAGTGGTTAACCCTAAAATAAGAAAAATATGTTAAGTGACCTAGAAATGGGTTAAGTGACTAGAGGATGAAAGTATAAATAATATAGCAATGGTCTCTTGTAGATCATCCTTTTTTGTGGATAAATGGAGAGCTTCTTGTGAGAATATATTTTGGAGTATTGATGGAGAGCTTCTTGTGAGAATATATTTTGGAGTATTGATGGAGAGCTTCTTGTGAGAACATTTTGGTGTGGATCTATTGATCATAATTGAAGATCTATTCTGAGAAAGAGAGCATGAGGAATATTTCATGGATGCATTGAAGTTTCGGCAAGTCTAAGATCATGACGGGGAAATTCTTGGAATTACAAAAAAACACTATTTTTTGGCGCGTACGCAGGATGTCTATGTATAGGGGGTGTACACACAAGTTGTTAGTGTACAAGGTGCGTACAGTACGCAAGTTGTCAATATATAGGGAGCGTACAGTGAAAAACTCATGGATTTTTGTGGTTGAGTTGATGACAAGTTGTTGAAGACTAAAGTAGGTTCCAGATATGCACTCTATGGGCTCAAAACTATCACTAAGACACTAGTATGGTTACATTATTGTCTTGATGGATATCATTTCTTATTGTGTTGTGAATGCCTAGGGAATTCCTGGTATGATTTCTATGATGTGGTTTATGTTGGTTGATGGAGTGAGCAACACTATCATGATTCAGTATTGATATCATGGCTATAGTATGTTGATTTCTTATGGATGATTTAGTAGCATTCATATTGATTGGTTGTAGAGCATGAGTAAGCTATTGGATAGATTGGATGTGTTGTGACTGACTGGTGGTTTGTTTGGACAGTGAGTAACATAAGAGAATGATAAATTGGTTGCATAGGATCTGAGTTGATCTTGAAGGATAAACCCTAATAGATCAAAAGGTATATGCAGGTTGTAGTACTGTTTGGGAGCGTATATGTAGGTTGTAGTACTTCTTGGGCGCGTATACACGTAGGTTATACTACTAGTAGGGCGCATACACATGCATGATGCACTACTGACAGGTCGCGTACATGTTGCATATTGATATATGTTCATGATTGTTGCCTCATATTAGTTGATGTTGAGGATGTAACCTAAGTCTTGCATTATAGAGATGGTGCTCTTGTAGAGTTGTACTCTATATAGTTGTTGATGAAAAACCCCAAGGATTGTAGTCTGTAATAAAAATAAAATTGTACATACATATTTTTTTCTTGTGTTCCTTGTGGTGATGACTTGTTGATGATATATTGCTGATATATGTTCACATCTAACTGTTTATAAATGACAGAAATCGGTAATGAGTAAACGTTGAATGCTAACTAATGATTTTTGTGTAAGAGGGAAGTTTTGGAAAAGAGCCCCACACTCATTCACGCGCCCTCTAAGTATGGTAGGTTTGTCCAAGAATTGGAATCAGAGCAGGCCTTCACTACAAGCATTAACAAGCTTGAAGGAGATCCATAGACACACAAATGGAATATGAAGTTCCAATCCTTGATGAGGAAAACTATTCTACTTGGAGAATAGAGATGAGATTACATTTGAAGAAAATGGGAGTGGCTATTTGGAAGGCAGCCATTGGTGGATCAGTTTCATTGAATAACAAGTCAAATTTTGCAGCTCAAAGGGAAGGAAAGAATAATTATGCATTAGCTCTCAATACCATTCTTAGTGGAATCTCAAGCCCTATGAAAGAGAGCATGGGACAATGCGCTTCCGCCAAGGATCTATTTCTAAATCTAGAGGAGACATATCGAAGCAAGAAGGAGAAAGAATATATTGAATATCACTCCATCAAGATCATTAAAGGTAAAGAATCTCCAAAAACCATTGATTATATTATTTCTAAATGTGATCTTGAAAACATTCCAAGTGAAGATAAAGAATCAAGTGATGATAGCACAAACACAGATCTTGAAGACATTTCAAATGAAGGGAAATAATTATGTGTTGATGTTGTCAAAAAGGAATATCATGAAGATATTTCAAATGAAAGTAAAGAACCCTAAAAAACCCTTGATTGCAATGATGATGATGAATTTTTCTCTACAATTGAAGAAGAAGATCTAGAAATAGTTTGTGTAAAGTTTGATGGTAATTGACCCATGAAAAGAATAGAAGAAAAATTATTAAAACTTAAAAAGGAAGTTGAAGAGGGTTTATATAGATATAGAAGTGATCATTATTATATAGACTATAACTATATTTCATATAACACTAAGAAGTTTCTTAGGAGGAGTCTAAGGAACATCTTGAAATTAAAGGAAATTCTCAAGGAACAAGAAGAGAGCAATAAGACTACATTAGAAGAAACGGAAGAAGATATTACAAGACTAAATAATGGAAAAGAACATATGAATGTAGATGATGAGATTAGCAAAAATTTTGAAACCATTGTCCATCTCAAGACCCAAATTGAAGAATCCAAAAGAATAGAAGAACTATTGAAGAATCAAATAAAAGAAAAGGAAGATTCATGTTGTAAGTTAGAAGCTGAAATTGTTGATCTTAGAAAGAAAGTAGAGAAGTCAAATAAATTCTTGAATAGCTCACTAATATTGGATGAGATCTTGGAAAGGAAAATATCACCATATGATAAACCAGGCCTTGGATACAAAGGAGAATCTACACATGTTGAAGCAAACATCTCAAAGAAGCATGAGGTAAGTCCATCAAAGAAGGAAGACAATGTTGCAAAACAACCATCTACACAAGGCAAAGAAAATTTCAAAATAACAAAGCAAGGAACACATCAAGAAGCTATTCTTGGGACACCAAAAAAAGGGTATGAAATTATTTTTCATGGGCATTGTTATTCATGTAATGGATATGGTCACAAAGATTTTGAATGTAGATCTTATGAAAGGAGATATAATGGAAGATTTTATAACACCATGAGGTGTTGGATATGTGATCAAGTAGGACACATTGGTGTTGACTGTAACACCATGAGATGCTACATATGCAGTGGATTTGGCCACAAATCCCAGGAGTGATGGAACACAAGAAGAAAGTCCATGATGAGGACTTCAAATAGCATGGCTAGAATAAGGAATGAATTAAGGAAGGGAGAAATCTTTGAAAATATGGATACTTAGAGATCAAGTTCTGAGGAGCAAGGACATCTACAGAAGTGGGTGAAGAAGACAGAGCAGCCAGAAAAGAATGCAAGACTGAAGGGAAGTTCAAAAATGTCATCTATTGAGGCATACACAGGTGATAGTAGTGACAGTCACGTACATATGTAGGCTGAACTTGAATAGGTCGTGTACATATGTGAGTTGTTGTGCAACAAACTGTGTATATGTGGTAAAGCCTTGGGAAAAGGGAAATGCACATGGCTTGCATATTGATGTGATGGTATAACTCTATGATGCAGGGTCTGACATGGTTTATTGAAGGTTCTGACACTATTTTCTACAGGTTTTCAATTGGATTATGTAAGGTGATGATGTAAAATAAAAACTTGGGTGTATGCGACTAACCCATGAACATGGATTGATGCATTTTCTGTTGAAGAACAATGTTGTTTATGGCAGTGAATTTATGACACCTTGGTTATGTGATATATATTGATGATGTATTGGAAGCTTACTTGTTGGAAAGCTTGATGCATGCACTTAGCATATGGATGGGATACACATTGGGACATGTGTTTTCTTAGTTGATGAGGCAATCATGTTGTACATCATTGTTGATCTATAGTTGATGCATGATTGGTACTTTTCTAGTACATTGATAGAGGCACCTACTAGCAATTTGATTGGCACATGTTTTATGGAGGATTTGGCATACATGTATGGGATTCATCATTTTGTGGTGTTGGTGCATGATGGTGTACATGTTTTGGTACACTCATATATGGCATATTCTTGAAGATACTTCACCATTGGTACTACATGATTAACACAAAAATTCACATTTGTTTGAGATACATTATTGTGGCACTTGATTCATGATGGAGACATATCATGAGTAATATGATACATTGTTTGGAATATTGGTAGATGCACATGGTTGGCATATTGGTGGATGCACATGGTTGGAATATTGGTAGATGCACATGTTGGCATGTTAATAGAGGCATATGATTGATACACTCCATGGATGATATCTTTTGGCACATTGCATGATGTTGATGGTTGATGTACATAGGTGTTGTGAATGATGAGCACACATTTTGTATAGTATGTACTTGGTTGATATTTTGATCATGATTCTTTATTTCATTGTTGACATATTGTTTCCTTCATGATGCTTGTTATGGCATGAGTTTGATGCATGAACAGGTCCAAAGATCATTATATGTAGAACATTGTTCATCTTGTAGAGAAGATAGGGGAGACATACCCATAAAGGGAGTCATCCTTCTTCCCATGATTCTAGGAGGAAATATTTATCAAATGCATACCTAGAAAAGATCCCTATATTTGAAGAAAGAGCACAGAAGCATACTTCTAGTGGGAGAAATGGTCATAGGGGGAGTATGTTCGATGTATCTTTAGCATTACATCAGAGTGATATCCCTTGTTCAAAAAGGGGAGATATTATTTAGAGGAATATCAAAGGCACTGAGACAAGGGGAGAAGCCCCAAGAAGAGAATGTCCCTTTTCCATTGATGTCAAAGGGGGAGAGTTAATCACATTGATGTGATTGATGTTTATTGATGGGGAGAGATAGTCACATTGACTATTGATGCAGAGAATTCCTTATCTACATGTTGACATCAATAATTGGTAATTGGTGTTGACATCAATGTTGGCATTGACAGCAATGCCAAAGGGGGAGATTGTTGGATCATGTTGTCATTGATGCCAATGGTTTGACTGATTGATGTCAAGTGATTGATTNTACATGTTGACATCAATAATTGGTAATTGGTGTTGACATCAATGTTGGTATTTCCATCAATGCCAAAGGGGGATATTGTTGGATCATGTTGTCATTGATGCCAATGGTTTGATTGATTGATGTAATTGAGTGATGACAAGTGATTGATTGATGCCAAATGATTAATTGATTGATTGATGATTGATGTAATGTAATATGTATTGTCCTTGATGATTGATGTAATGTAATATGCAATGTAATGTATTTTCTATAGGATTATGGAAAATAAAATAGTTTTTGAAGAGGTTTTATTTGTTCATGTCTACCGAGAATTCAACCACAAATATCATTAGTTATCAAAGGTGGCACTCATTTTTGAGGAAGTTTCTTTGCTTGGTCATGAGATTAAGGACCATACTCCTAAAAATTTGATACTCTTACATATTTTTTGATGAATGGATTTTTGGTCTTTTTTTAATTTTTGTTTATGTAAAGTTGGAGAAACTTTGTCTCATGGTTTATTCTTAGCATCAATATGAAGTTGTGGAACTATTTGTTTAAAAATTGACCTATATAAGGATGATTATAAGATTCAAATTCATAAGAATAAGCTATAGTATTATATGATAGAGACATTTTATAAAGGAAATGGATGCTAACATCAAAAGTATAAGGGATCTTGTTAATCTGTACGTCATTTTCACTAGAAATGTCAATATAATGATTTTTGTTTCATGAAAAACCTAAAATATTATAGATATTTCTTGTAGGTAGATTCAAACATTATTAAAGAGATGAATTAATATCACTTAAAGATTGCACATAATCACTAAACATCACAATAACCATCACATATAAGACAAGTATGAGTCAAAAAAATTACTAATCTTCCATTAATTCTTCATAAATATTGAGTGATCTTTACAAAAAAAAACATCACATATCCAATCTCCATTACAAAACTAGGAAAATTGTAATACAAATTCTAAAATGTTTTACTCTATGAATATTCCTCCTAGGAATCTCTCACAACCCTCCCCTTTCTCATCTCTCTACTTACAACCTTATATATTATGTTCCCCGTGGGGACCATCGTGATCGATAGATCACTTACTTAAGTGGATCATAGCTAACTTTACCTATATTTACTCATCCTCGAGCCAATTGTTACAACCTTATATATTATGTTTCCCATGGGACCACCATGATCCATAGTTCACTTACATAAGTGGATCATAACTAACTTTATATTTATTCATAGGTATTAGCATGAGTTGTTACAACATTGAGGCGATGCTTAGTACTCAAGGCACACTTTTCCTTGTTGTAGTCAATCCCCTATTGCAATCAATACTAAGAAGGGTGTTTGATCCAATTAGCAACTTCACACTCTGGGAGGTTACTGAAGAATCTTAAGTTCCAATGGGTTCCAAAATTGGTAGTGCACCAAAGGATCTAATGGAAGAAATAGAATACAATATGGATATGGAGGGTGCACCACTAGGTAGGAAGAGAGAAAGGGGAGTATTGGGGATGAGATTGAGGTAGAATATTATTGTGAGGATGGACAAGATTGATACCAAAAAATATATATGTTTACCAATTGTTATAGTCGTGTTGCTAAGAAACTGTCATGGTATCCTATACCTCTGTCAAACTCCTTCAATGCCCATTTGGCTCGACCAACACAAACATATTGCTTTTGGAAAAATACTTTGTCTCTCATCTCTTTGTACTGTCACATTCCCTTGAAATTGTTGGCATCATTGATTCCTCCCCTCAATATGTGCTACATTTTCTTTGGTCCACCCACTGCTGCTCGAGACTACCCCTTTCTCTATCTTGCATCCTCTTAGAATTTCCACGTTGTTGTGACTTGCATCTTCTTAATTGGTGGCACCATCCACATATGGGTGAAGTATTGTGACCCCTGAACCCACCACATGAATGCCTCATAAGTTCCCCCCATGGTGGTGTATTCTAAATTTTCTGTGTTTAATTGACATTTTTCACCTGATGATCTAAATCTACAAAAATTCACAATTTTATGTTGTTTAACTTGCATTTATGAATGCATAAATGGATTTGTGGTCCTCAAAAACCCCTTGGGGACTCGGATTACAAAGACTTAACCACTCAACGAGCTACTTATTATTCCATGGACTATTGACCCTTCGGATTACAAAGGGTAACTCTTGGACATGGTAGTACCCGTGAGGACCAACCATTATATGACTTCAGTGGTCACATTAACCAACATCTCACTTGAAGTTTTCTCATCACCTATATGATGGAACAACTCATGGATTAGGTAATGTCCAACCTTCCCACATCATGCAATCTTCCAATCTCTACTATGTTCATCCATTAATCTTTATCCTTACAAATCATATCTCTTTTCCATTCATTTTTAATCGATGTTTGGAGAAAGAGCTGGCATAATTAGCCTGCGCCGAACATTTTTACCCCCCATAATAGGCATAATCGACGTCTCAATCAAGACAATGTGAGCATAATTATCCCACGTTGGAGATTTTTAGCCCTCATAGAAAGCATAATTCACATCTCAATCGAGAAAACCCAAGCATAATAAGTCAATGATTGACATTTTTATCCCCCTAGCTGACATAATTAAGGCTCAATTAGGTGTCAAATGCACCCATGAGACAAAACTTTTTTGACATGGTAGTGCCATGTAGGTGCCATAGAGGCAAGACAGAGGGCATTGATGGGTTATGATGGTGATGTAACCCGTCGAATACAAGTCGGCTATCCAACCAGTCGAGGGACCAAGAAAAAAATATAACGAAATTTTAAGAATTAGCGCTTTCTTGTGATCTATTCACTATAGTAGTTCTAGCATGACCACGCTATAATAATTCTAACATGACCTCTATATCCATAGATATCCAAATTTAAGTCGATTGTAGATATCCTCCATCCAATGGACATGGACCAAAGTCAATCATTAACTTATGATTAACTTTGTTGCATGCCCATTGAATGGACAAAATCTACGATTGAGATAAATATTTCCTAAAATAAGATAAATATTTCCTAAAATGCATGATCTCTTTAATACAATCTACACGACATGCTCTTGCCAATCTTATTCTCATATACCTGGGTTTCTACTTCAATCCTCTTGAACCCTTTGTGCATCTTAATTTAGTGATCCATAAGCTCCATTGCATCATCACATATTCTCTCATAACCCTTTGTGCATCTTAATCCATTGATCCATAAGCTCCATTGCATCATCACATATGCTCTCAATGGATCTCAATGGATAAGATCTGACATTAAATTTTTAGAATCATCTTATGTGTGCTTTCTCTAGCATAATTCCACGGCACGGCATACAAGATTTTCATTTTTATACAAGATATCTATATTAATATGTATGCCGTTAAAGCAATAGTTTCCTCTAGTTTATTAGTGCGTGGGCTAGCTGTCTCATCTTGGCCAGGTCTGACATTCAGGATATTTGTAAGGATTTCCTTCAGCGTATCAGTTTTTTTTAATATTGACCTTTGTTCTATGTCCTGCCCAAACTTAGATGGGTTCTACAGGAGAAAAAGAAATAAAGTCATTTGTGTCATGGTATCGTTTATAGAAAATAACGGATTCAAAATAACTATTCTAGATGAAATGAAATGACCTTATAATGCTAAGGTGACACGACAATGCCCTAACTAAGGTAATATAACTTGTGTATTGAGAACTACTTCCACTTTGTATTGAGAACGACTTCCACCATGAGGAATGGTTCGACATCTAAACTGGTCGAGTACCTTTTGCTGTGTGAGAGAACCCATTCCCACTACTTATAGAAGGACTCTAGCCATCTTTTTCTTTGGGCCCTCCATTTGTTAAAATGTACATTAATACTCCTCACATGACCCTTACATATAATTAATCTCTTCTCTTTGACAACCCACTAGTGCACATTATGATATGACATATTGTGAAGCTGGTTGACTCGTCACAACTTCTCAACTAGTGGATCATATGGGGACTTTACACCTGCCATCATCTTATGGAGAGGAGTTGGTATAGGTATGAGGTATCGTGCTACTCCTCACTCATGGGCATGCATGAACATGGGATCCTACCATTTCTAAACATTGGCACATTATCTATAGTTTGCGTACATGTCCAACATGTAGAACTACCGTGGCTTGAGAAAAAGTAGTCTAGTATTTAATATTTTGTCATGGTCATCTTGAACACTAAAGATATAAAAAACTTTCGATGCATTAATTAAATGAGATCCATTTCTAAAAATTGTATTTGTGAGGTGATAGTCCAATAAAATCGCTAATGAACATAGTACTCTTCTTAGTGTACATACATTTTAGAAGAATTAAAAAATAAGGATATACATGGTATGTGCATGTTTCTTTGTATTAATGAAATGATTTAATTTCTTTATTTTTTAATAGTTTATATATTTATATGGTGTGTGCATGTGTCTTTGTATTAATGAATTGATTTAATTTCTTATTTTTTAATAGTTTATATATATATGAATAATTATTATTTAGTTTACATTAAATTTATATATATATATATATTTATTTATTTATTTTTGTGAATGATTATTATTTAATTTACATTAAATTTATTTTTACTATATTTTTAACTATGTACAATATATTATATGGGTTGATAAAAGATAATTAGGAATGATGTCAACTAGAATTCCCTAAGTTTTCTTATCTTTCAAAAGTTGATCTAATTTTATTTTTATAGTGTTATATGTGTCTTTGTGTGTGAGACCTAGATTAAACTTATTATTGCTATGTGTCTAGGTTTGTATAACATATTATATTGGATGTAGAGAGAGAAGATAACACTACAATCTCTTCAATACTAGGGTGCAAAATGCACCCTTCTTCTCTTGCTGCACTCAAGTTCCATGGGAATTATAATAATTTTAGGGCTTTAGTTTTCATTTCACAAAACCCATTTAGTTGGGTCCAAAGCTTAATTCTTATCTAGCATTAAGAGGTAAGAAATTAGATAAGAAATTGTGAATGTCAGATAAGCATTTACACGTCTCTTGTAGAACTATGAGGACACAATTATAGTAGGTAAAGACAACAAATAATACTCATGTTGAAGAAAAAAATAAAAAATAGTAGTCCTTGTCATTCATCCTATTGAATAACTAACACATTCATATATAGTCTTTAGATTTCTAAAAATATGGAAATTGATACAAATCATATGCAACCAATTCTAATCATATAAGGCTAATTCTAACTTTAATTTATGATGGGAATATTGACTCACAAACCCTAATTTATTCTCTCAACAATCTAATCATAATTTAGTGTGAAACATTACATATTAAAATAATAGAAACTAAGTATTATCTTCAATAGTCCCCCTTAATGCTTAATGATAAGATTCGAAGCATCTTTCTCATGAAATGAAATTTCTCTCTTGATAGTATCTTTTTACAAAATTTATGTCAATTTCTCCTTTTTCCACATGATATCTTATGAAGTGATACTTTATATCAATATGTTTAATGTGACTATGAAACACTATGTTTTTACCTATGACAATTGTAGACATGTTATCACAATAAATAATTGTAACATCTT
>SNQJ01S0092274.1:16940-44664 GCA_010110895.2 Picea sitchensis
TTATAACCTATAATCTCAAAATTAAAGGAAATACGCCCTATCCCATCCTCCTTGTAGAAAATAGCCTCTCCCCTATTGAGAGCATGGCTATGACTAGATACCTAATGTATAAGAACAAGTTAAACAACATGGAAGACAAGAGGATACCTAAAATTGCTTTCAAATCCTGTCATAACCACCATCGAGTCAAGCGAGGATGGCATAAAGACACCCAATCTTGGCTAAACTATTGGGGAATAATGGAAGAAACCATTTTGTAGAATAAACATATTATTAAAAGAATCCTAAAAGTATCCCAAATTGTCCATTCACATCCATGATCCTATGATGAAAGAAATAAGTTGGAATAATCAGGGCATGGAAACTATAAGAAACTCCATGGACCCAAGAGCTAAAGAGAAACATGAGGAAGAACATGAAGATTCCAAGAAAGAGAGAATAGGTAGAACATCCAATCATTGTATCGAGAATCACAAGACTACTAGCTTGATCTGAACTCACTAAAAGAAATCAAGCAGAGGAAATGAAATCTTAGATGAAGAATAATGCATGGAAGACTCATGAACGTAAGCATTGTGAGATCCAGAACTAGAGGTTCTTCTAGATGGAAGGAGAAGACTATGATGATTGTTTGTTCTAGTAAACTAGATATACCTCTACATAATCCATTATATCATCTACAATATCCATGGTTTGGATTTTACATCAGATGAATTCAAAGATTGTTCTCCAGAATAATTGAACAAATAGTGTATGAAGAGCAACCTCAAGGCTTTGAGATATACCAAAAAGAGAACCTTGTATGCAGGTGAAAGAAGACAACTTGGTGGAGAACCTCCAATGCACAAAAAAAGAGTGGTGAAAATATTTCTATACCAAAGATATTGCATCAAAATGGTTACTCAGAAGTCCAAGATGATGGATTTCTAATCCATGACAAACTCTCATGATGACAGAAGAAGTGCTAGATGGATATGTTCCAGTTTGACCCTTGCCAAAATGTTATGAGCTAGCAAGAAATAAAAGAGCTAAATCCAACTATGATATACTCTAATGATCATAGCTATATGAAACCGTCAAAGAAAAAATAGTGTTCCAAAAAGACCAAAGTACAATGAAATCAAGCATTACATTATCCATGATGAATTCCAGAAAACAGAAAGTGGTTCTCCAATAAATATCTCCACATATGAGCAGATAAGTAGAAATTTTGGTAAAAGCCTTTTTCCAAGATGAAAGAGTTTGCATACTCAAGAAACAGTTGGAGCTCATGGAGATGCCTTCCTTATTGAAAAAGGAAGAGATGACTCCGAGGTTGCGAGGGAGCACTGATGTGTTATTGATTTATGGACAATCATTTTTCAAGTTTGAAAAATTCTCCAGGATGAGCAGTTCCTTTCCAGTTTGGAAAGTGGTTTGAGATTTCTGATGAACAAGCATTTTCCAATTCGAAAAATGGTCCATATTGAATGATCATTTTCGTAATGAAAATGGTTCAATGGATTGTTGATGTACCATAGGCATCGATTCCCCTTGTGGTTAACATAGGGAATGGTCTAGGACAGCCTCTCTTCTTGATGATCGCTCTTAGTAGTAGTCAAGAAGACTGGTTTTCCTTGTCGGACAATCATTCTGTTGAAGCTCACAGTTGTGAGCAGTTTCAAAGAATGGTCCATTTTGGAGGTTGGTGCAGGACAATCATTTCCTTAGGAAATGGTCTGGACATTCATTCCCTAGGGAAGATTCATTCTCTCCAGGTTGCACCTTGTTTAGTGCCAGAGGAATGGCCCAAATAGGTGAATGGTCCAGGTTCAACAATTAGGGATAGGTATTCCCTAGGTTAGATTCATTCTCTCCAGGTTGCACTTTGTTTAGTGCCGGAGGAAGGGCCTAGATAGATGAATGGTTCGGGCTAAAAAATTGGGACAATTGTTCTTCCTTGCTTGAAAAGAATAGTCTAGATAACTCACCCTTGATGTTTTACCTTATGAGGTAAGATGCTTTTCCAGATCTCATAGATGTGAGTGGAGGAATGGCCCAGATGATTCAGTTTATATCATAACAATATTTTTTTGTGCAGGTTGATGATATGATTGTTATGGATACTGTATGTCTCCGAACAATAGATTTATACTACTTAGTGGATGTGTTCCACTGATTGTGAGTATATGTCATTGATCAAGTATCTGTGTGCTACTTGGTGTGGCAGTGTACCACTGGATTGTAGTTGTGTGCTACTATGGATAGACACAGTTGTGTTCTATTGAATGACATTTTTCCGATCACCTTGAAGACTATCAGTAGTGCCGAAAATGATTATCAGCTAGATGGATGATCAATGGACAAATATTTCCCAAACAGAAAATGGTTCAGAACATTTATTCATCTAGGACATAGGTTCGGATTAGAAGAATGAATCTTGTGTCACTCTGTGGAGGGTGTGACTTATCCAACATCATGTCTGATTACTCAACTAGAGTATGGTTTCAAGAGATGATGGAGCTGATGAAACTAATAGTGATGATGGTTCTCATGATCTAATCATGAGATAGTCTATGTGACTATGTTGATGCTACCGGGTGAATGGTATGTTTTCTCAAGACAATTAACTTCAATACCTCCCTAGCTAGGAGGGAGTGTTGATATTATGGTAGTTTCTGGAGGTATTTACCTCCACGTGTAAACTTGATGAGAATAGAATATTTCGAGAAGGAAGAAGAAACCCTAATTAGTTGGCTAATAGTCCTAGAAGACAAGTCGGCTCAAGAGGATAACTTGTATTAGGTTATTAGCCTCCAAGAGAAGAAGTCAGCTAAAGGAAATATTATATACTAGGTAAATAGGCACCCATAATGAGAAGTCTACCCAGGTAGTTTGCCAGTTTTAGTACAGATACAGGAGGCCGGTCTTCATTCTGGAAATCATTCTCAGAACTGCAGAAGCAACACTTGTGCAAACTGCAGTTGGCCAGTTTGTGTGCAAGTTTGGAGGAAAGATGTCGTTGTAGTTGTTACAGCTAGCAGATTTTTGTTTTGGCCTAGACTCTCTCTTGGTTATGGTTTGGACTCTTTGATCAACTTTTTCTACTCCTATCTGGTGTGCTATCCTTGGAGAGAGGTGCGCTATCTTGTTTGGCTATCTAGCCTAGGGTTTGCTTCCAGAATGATTCTCTATCAAGGTTAAGGTGCTCAGGGTTGGATTCGGCCTATGGTTGGGTGACAATAGTGATATTGTCTATGATTAAATGAGCACGTCCATTATATTCTAACACCCCTTCCTCTGGTTATTCTGGTTCACTTGGCCAGACTTTGGTGCTAGCGACCGTGGCACTGGGATCAACATTAATAATCTGCTTCCCTCCTTTAGGATTTGACTCGGAATAAAAATCGACCTCCAACTCGGAAGCCTTCAGATGGGGCATGAGGGACAACTTGGAGTGACATTCGTCGGTGTTGTGCCAAGGAATTTTACGGTACTCACACCATTTTCTCGTGTCCTTCTTCATCTTCTTGTTTCCCTTCTTGTGTTGTGTCTTGGACGGATTTTCCTGAGGGCGACCATATTGACATAGTCCCTTGCTGTGTGGTTTGGGGTTTCCTTTTCCCTACTTCGGTTGTGAGCGGTTTGCAGATCCAAACTCTCGTCGTTTCTGTTTAAATTTCTGCTCTATCTTAACAACATATCTATAAGTCATGCCGAAAGAGGTGATGTCCAAGAACTCCATTTTTTCTGGGATGTATATATGAAAACAACCACGGTATTTGAGCACCAAATGATGCTCATAATATTTGATACCCAATTTGGTGCAAAGGGTATGGAAAATAATGGTGAAGTCTGGTACTGTCTGGTCCCTTTCTTGACATAGGGTGGTCTATCTGGTGTACTGGTCCTCATAGCTTCCAACATGATAGTATTGTTCATTAATGGCATCCCGGAAGGAATCCCATGTAGGGTCGAACACAAACATTGCAGATTCCTCCATGACCCTTTATTTAGAGTAAGTATCCCACCAATATTTAACATGGGGAATGACCTTGAGTGGTGAAAAAGTGATATTTTCCTTATCGCAAAAATTGTGGACCGAAAAATATCCTTCGAGCAAATTTAACCATTTATCTATAACATCCGCATCTATCAGTCCTTCAAATAATGGAATATCAAAGTTTAACTTGATATATCATCCCTTGAAGGGGGTTTCATGGTCGCTTGATGAAGATGCTTCTACCATGGGCAATCATCGAAGGATTTGCGCGAATGTGTCCATCATTTCGTTCATTTTTTTCACAAGGGATTCCTCGAGCAACATTTTAATAGGATCTCTTGCTCCATCATATTTCTTTTCATCTCCCATGGGTTTTTATTGGGATGAGTGCGATCGATCTAGTAATGGATCGATTGGTTCGAGGCACAACTTCTTGTACCCAGACCTTGTTGGGGACATGCACGAAGAAAAATAAATGAAGAGAAGACCACTATGATTTGACTGATATAGGTTTAGGAGAAGAATGAACTGATTAACAGAATGAATACAATAAACACAAATATAGGAAGACTAACACAAATATCTAGTGAATGATATCTTCTATTAAGTAATGAAATAGGATGAAACTATAAAACTGCAGAACTAAAACTTGCTCAAATGGTGGTAGCTATCTCTGAGAGGAGATGTGTCTACTACATGCATCTGTCTGAGTAAAATGGAATACAATGAGGCTCCATAGACCTTTTTGATATTATTCATGAATTCCAAAACCCTAGACATCCAAAATACTAACCCTAGAAGGTGAAACGCCAAAACTTATGTGGGGCCTATAGGTAAGTTGGTGTAGTTTGGTAGCTCAACTTCCTAGGGCCATAAATTTTTCATACGACCTCCGTTTTAAGCACGTGATAGCTCGCTTGAAAGGTCTTTCAGAGAAATACACATTCTGCCATCAGACTTTGACTCTGTCCACAGTCTGACTGCGACGAGTAAAAAAAACAACGTTTAGGGGCCCAAAACAATCCTGGAAGTACAAAAAGATGTGCTGACATGAAAACATACAAAATAAGCCAATTGGATTAGGCGAGAGGCCACTTGTATCCACCTGGAGAGTGTGTGAGGCTTCATACAACCCTAGAAGTGTAGTACTCACAATTATAAAGTAGTACAAAAAGACGTGATGAATAAAAAATGGACATGAGGAGCCAATTGAAATACCTGGGTGGCCACCAATATCCACCTTGATCAATGCAACACAAAGGTAGAAGGGATTTTAGAGCAGAAAATAGTTAATCATATCCAGACAAGAAGAAAAAAAAACAGAGAATTAAGACTGAATGCCAACATTGGGGATTTCAACATGGGATATGTTATACTGGATTTAGGCCTTGAAGTAATTGTGTTACCTAAGAAGACATGGCAGTGTGTGGGAGAACCCACACTAGGCTATTCACCTATCTAGTTGAAACTAGAAAATCAACATAGAGTGTTACCAATTGGAAGGCTTAAGGGTGCGACAATAGATTTGGATGGAGTGCACACTATGGAATATTTTGAAGTGGTATAGATAGTGTATGGAACAACACCTTACCCAACATTACTTGGATTAGATTGGAAATTATATAACCAGGCTATAATCAACCTAAATACAAGAAAAATGACTTTTGAATCAGGTGAATATAGAGTCATTGAACCATTGGATCCTTGAGAAGGAGAAAGGTTTGTAGAGGAAATGTTTAATGTATCTAGAAGAAATAAACCAGTTGCACAGAACCACTGCACGAGAAGAGGATTATGCCAACCCAACCATAGATGGGGTACTCAACTCGAGAAGCATTACATCTAAAGCTTATGAATCAGAGACAAGTTTGGAGAATTGGCAACAACAATTACATGAAGTTTCCACAAGGAGGTGCACAAGAATCAATTACACAGTAAGATGGGTTGGTACAAATATAAGAGAACCTCCCATTTTTCATTGGCTAATTGAATTACAGGAATTATTGAAAAAATATGAAGAGGAACTGGTACATAGACCAGGAGATGCCCGGAGGCACTACATAACGGACATGACCACACCATAATTTTTTAGTAATCTTCTCATTCAAACATGAAAACCCCAACATTGATTCCGTGTTGAAGCTGATACGGGGAGTGATATTTGTTGATGAACTAGAGGTTGAAATCATGACAAAATATCAACAACATAACAAACATACAATTAATTAATTACTCTCATGCTATCATGTCAAAGGGGAAGCATTAGATGAAGATGACCCGTGCAACATTCATATTACAGAGAGTGAAGGAGAGAGAGAGATGGAAGGTCCATCTCTGGAGTCAGAAGTATTTGATGCACCAATAAAAGTTAATAAATTCAACATTAGGATGAATGATAATATGAAAATGGAAAGTATTGGAGATTATTGGGATGAGCAAATAGTAGAAAGAATAACAAAGTTATTGCACGAGTACAATGACCTGTTTTCAATGACTTTTACAGAGATGAAAAGAATAGAAGGAGAGATTGGTGAGATGAATATACCTCTCAAACCTAAGGCTAGACCTGTTAAACAAAGACCTTACAGACTGAATCCAGTTTATAAGTTGAAAGTGAAAGCAAAATTTGACCGAATGTTAGAAGCTAGCATTATAGAGCTAGTAGAGGAATCTGAATGGATCAGTCCCATGGTAGACCAAGAAAATAAGCAAGGGGGGGTAAATATTTGTGTAGATCTGAGGAAACTTAATGATGCTTTCTTACATGACCCTTTCCCTACCCCTTTTATAGATGAAGTCTTAGATAATTTTGGAGGCCAAGAATCATTTCATTCACAAATGGATTCTCAGGATACCATTAGTTCAAAATAGCTCCAGAGGATAGGTATAATACTACTTTTTCTATAGAATGGGGATCCTACCAATATATCGTCATGCCCTTTGCATTGAAGAATGCACCAGCCATTTTTTCAAGAGTAGTCATAGCTTCTTTTATGGAATTCATACATCAGTTTCTAGAAGTATATTTGGATGACTAGATTGTATACAGTTTTTTAAAGGACCATATCAAAGTGTTAAAACTAACGTTGGAAAGATGCATGCAATGTTAGATATGATTAAACATCAAGAAATGCATTTTTTGTACACTTTTTGGGATATTGTTGGGACATATAGCGTGTAAACAAGATTTACTAGTTGACCTTGCTAATATTGTAGTCATTGTAAATTTCCCGTCACCAAATTAAGTGCGCCAGTTAAGAGAAACACTGGGACATACAGGCTATTACAAGAAGTTTATAAAGGCGTGTGCGCAAATCACTACACCAATGGAAAACCTATTAAAGAAGGACACGAGATTTTAGTGGAATGGGGAATATCAACAAGGATTGGACAATCTGAAGGAAAATATTGTGAGAACACCTATATTAGTATTTACAGATTGGGAAAAGACATTTCATGTACACATAGATGCATCAACTATAACACTTGGAGAAATTTTGGTGCAACTAGGAGTAGGGGACTTAGACCATCCTATAACCTTTGAAAGAAGAAAGTTGTCAGAATATGAACATAACTAAAACACCACAGAAAGAGAAGGCCTAGCCATGGTATATGCACTTCAGAAATTTAGGCATCATTTACTGGGTAAACACTTTAAAATGTTCACAGACCATTCTGCACTCAAATATCTATTCAACAAGCTAGTGTTGGGGGGGAGACTATGTAGATGGCTATTATTATTCCAAGAATTCAATTTTGAAGTGATAGTCAAACCAGAGAAGATGAATGGAGGACATGATCACCTATCAAGGGTAACCAATGGAGAAGAACCTACTAACTTGGAAGACAACTTCCCCGATGCACAATTATTTTCAGTACAGGTAGTTGATGAATACTTCAGTGATATTATTGAACAATTAAATACATGAGTTGTGCCACATGACCTTATCACTATGCAGAATAAAAATCTGGTAGCCAGATCTATATACTATCAACTCATTGTAGGTCATTTATGCAATATTCGCACAAATAACATTTTGAGAAGGTGCGTACTGGAACATGAATGACCCAGAATTTTGGCAGAAGCTCATGAAGGTATAGCTGGAGGACACTATGCAGGAAAAACCACCACACAAAAGGTATTTCACGCAGGTTTATGGTTTCCCAGAATGTGATGTCTGTCAGAGGGTTTCCAAACCCAACAAAATGGATGAGATCCCCTAAGACAACAAGTGACTCTGCAAGTATTTGAAAAATGGACAATAGACTTTGTTGGACCTATTAATCCACCAAAAAAAATTCCACGAGCAAGGTATACCATTATTGTGACCGAATACTTAATGAGATGGGAAGAAGAAGCACCAGTCAAAGACTGTAGCGCAGAGACAACAACGCCCTTCTTGTTTGGGCATGTAATCACCATATTTGGATGTCCCAGGATATTTGTGAGTGACCAAGGAACTCATTTTATTAATAATACCATCAGGGCTATGACTGAGGAGTTTAAAGTTTATCACTAGAAGAGTTCACCATATTATCCTCGGGAAAATGGGAGAGTAGAAGATTTTAATAAGATTTTGGAAAATGCATTAACTAAGATCTGCAATGTGAACATGGATGATTGGGACTTGAAAACACCAGAATTATTATGGTCATACAGGACCACATGTAAGAAGTTGATAGGACATACACCATTCAGACTGGTGTATGGACATGAAGCAGTGGCACCATTAGAGTTTCTTGTACCCAGTCTACGCGTAGAAACAATTACCAACATGAAATAAAGTGGTGCAATACATGAGAGGATAACCCGACTGATGGAAATGGAAGAGGACATGATTGTGGCATGATTTCACCAAGAAGTGCATAAATCAAGGGACAAATCCTGCCATGAAAAACATACTAAAATGAAAAGCTTTAAGGAGGGAGACCTAGTTCTTCTCTATGACAACAAATTTTTGCATCACCCTGGTAATTTTGGAATGCATTGGCTAGGACCATATGAAGTAAAGAATGTCACATATGGGGAACCTGTGCAAATAAAGGAATTAGGAGGAATAAAACAGAAAGGCATGATCAACAATAATCGAATGAAAATGTACAAGAACAGTCGACCTAGTAAGAAAGCCCTGTATATAATGTACTATAGTAGATATTAGGAAAGCAAAAAAAATAAATTTGCGCATGACAATTATTGCGATAACATATAAAGATAATGTGCAGGAAAATTTTAACTTCGCACAAATGCATGGAAAAAGTGAAAAACAATTATGAATGGGTATATAAAGTGCAGAAAACATGCATCAGTTTGACACTTAGTGATTTTTTACAGAGCAAGATACAAGTGCATTCCCTAGATAGAAATATGTGAAGAAGAGAGTGAGTGTGTGAATTAGATAAAATATGACACCACCGAAATTTGTAACCCCAGGCCAGTATGTATGGATTACACGATAGGGCCAAAGGAAGAAGGAAAGGGTGAGGCCACCCATGAATTCTATCAAGCTTGAAGATGTCACTACTTCAAACATAGAGTTAATCAACCCGACACAGGTTGAGGAGGAAACATCAATAACAACACAAGGGGAAGTAGGGCAGAGTGCCGACAACCGAAATGATATTTCAAACCCTAAACCTGAAACACCTTCTAAACCTGATGAAACGATGGGTCAACAAGAGGGCCGTGGCGAAGAAGAGGTGATGGTCGAGAATGTCACCAACCACCCAGACTCCGAGAAGGAGGAATATGACAAAGAAACAATAGAGGTAGACCCATATATTATCTCATAGAGAGGAAAGGTGAAAGACGCTACGAATATTACACTTCCATACCTCCCAGACGCAGTGGTCACTATGGATGACATGTTGGAAAAAGTACCTAAACTGAGGTACTCATACCATTATGTGCGTGATGCGACCAAATTCCCATATTTGTCCAAAGAAACCTACTTAGAAAACATAGGGGAAATTGGACCCCTGAGAAAACCTATAATGGAGCTCACACAATGGATAAGAGGGTTGTACAACTCTAGAATAATGAACCTCCTGGATATACCACACTTGAGGTGCAGTAAAAACATTGGGCTCTCCATCAAACAATTATTATCCTAGGTACATGGCAACATCCTTTGGATGGATAGGCCGGTCTAGTTGGATATGGAATTGATCGCCAAGATTACAGGATTACCTATAGTCAATGCACAACTAGAGGAGTACTTGGACAACAAGGTGTGCGAGAAGGCAATAAATGAGTTGGTAAAAGAATAATTTGGCACCAGCAGGGGAAACAAGGGCATTGTGCTCAAAGAAATTAATGACAATGCAACAAGGTTCTCCAACAAGATTATGGCTTGCAATATGCTACAGAAATGCAGGAAAGAATAAGCTTTAGCAGGAGTCATCGCAGTGCATGAAAGGAGTGATGTTCATTTGGGCACCATACCTCCTAAACAAATTTTTCGTTGATTGTAGAGATGCGAAGGATAATGGAACTGAGTTCCATTACTCTTGGCTCATCATTCTTATAGCCTTGGGCGGGTGGTAGGAGTCAAATTTTTCATCGTTCCTCGATAGGAAAGGAAAGTGCTATGCGGCTAGATATGAGTCCCTCTTCCAGGATAAGAACAATAAAAATCAACATGAAAATAACACAATATTTACGATGTTGTTTGAAGAAATACAACAATGCACAACCAATGTGTGTCACATTCCTATGGAGGTAGTCCAAGAAATTGAAGGGATAATCAAGTTCAAGGAATCCAAGCATCACATGTGGATCCAAGTCGCAAGGGATCCAAAGAAGGCATTGATGGAGATGCAATATTGCTTCACAAAGAAATATTTTGACTAGATAATCAAAGACTGGCCAACATAGTGGAATATTCCAGTAGAAAAACCAACAACAAAACCAACCATAACACAATCCACCAAGCCCAAGGAAAAGGATGTAGAAGGTTCCTCAACAAAAACAAACAACCCAACCGATAACACTAGAAAGGATGCAGTACAGAATCAACCATCAAGAAGTAGTGTAATGCCCAAAAGACCAAGGAGGACAACAAAAATGACCAGGAAAGCCAACCAACAGGATGTCATAAAGGGGGACAAATCACAAGTTGGTGAATAAAGGGTACATGGTACGATGAGTGGGGTACAACCCTCACAGATGAAAAGGAAGACAACATAGGTAGAAGAGATGCACAAAAAGAGGAAGTATACCATGAAAGAACCAATCATCACCCTCATAGAGGATGATTCTAAATTCATCGTGGACAAGGTCCAATATAGAGGGGAATAGGTGGCACATGTTGTAGAGGCACAAAGAGAAGAGATCATGACCAAACTCCTGGAAGTCCATGAAACTCTACAAGTTCCTCTCGAGTTGAGGGCTGCTGCAATAAGGATGTATGAGAATGTTATTGCTAAGTTTAAAAACACTGAGGGATGCAATAAATTAGAAGAAAGTTTGGAAAAAGCAGGTTGTGTCGGCCCTACACTCACTTGTATAGTCATCAATCTTCTTCTTTATGCCGATGATATCGTTCTTATGGCAAGGAGTCCCCATGATCTTGAAAACCAACTATGAATCCTCAAGGATTTTTGCTCCAATATGGGTATGACTGTTAATACTGACAAGACTAAGGTCATGATTATTAAATCCAATAGTATCCCTTATGATACCTTTGTATATGACAACAAAAACTTGGAGGAAGTGAATTCATACAAATATCTTGGAATTGATATTCACCACAAGCTTAATTGGAATTATAGCATTGAGAAAAGGATTATTGGGGGATGGCAATATTATTATGGGCTTGGAAACAATTGTAAATCATCTGAAATTGGAGTTGGGATAAGAAGAAACGCCTCTCTGAGACTCTTGTTACACCTGTTATTCTTTATGGATGTGAAGTATGGGTTTGTAGTATCTCTGGTGAATACTGGAGAAACATAGAGCAAATACAAAAGAATTTTATAACCTATAATCTCAAAATTAAAGGAAATATACCCTATCCCATCCTCCTTGTAGAAACTAGCCTCTCCCCTATTGAGAGCATGGCTATGACTAGATACCTAATGTATAAGAACAAGTTAAACAACATGGAAGACAAGAGGCTACCTAAAATTTCTTCCAAATCAAGTCATAATCACCATTGACTCAAGCGAGGATGGCATAAAGACGCCCAATCTTGGCTAAACAATTGGGGAATAATGGAAGAAACCATTTTGCATAATAAAGATACTATTAAAAGAAGCCTAAAAGTATCCCCGATTGTCCATCCACATCCATGATCCTATGATGAAAAGAAAGAAGTTGGAATAATCGAGGGAATGGAAACTATAAGCTCCATGGACCCAAAGAGCTAAGAAACATAAAGGGAATAACCTTGAAGATTCCATGAAGAACAACTTATCTAAGAACGGCAATCATTGTATAGAATACAAGACTACTAGCTTGATCTATACTCACTAAAAGAAATCAAGCGGAGGAAATGAAATCTAAGATGAAGAATAATGTATGGAAGACTCATGAACATAAGCATTGTGAGATCGAACTAGAGGTTCTCCCGGATGGAAGGAGAAGACTATGATGATTGTTTTTTCTAGTAAACTAGATATACCTCCTACATAATCCATTATATCATCTGCAATATCCATGGTTTCGAGTTTACATATGATAGATAAGAAAAGATTGTTCTCGAGAATAGTGGAACAAATAGGCGTTGAAAGAGCAACCTCAAGGCTTTGCGATATACCAAAAAGAACCTTGTATGCAGATGAAAGAAGACAAGTTGGTGGAGAACCTCCAATGCACAACAAAGAGTTTGGTGGAGAACCTCCAATGCACAACAAAAGAGTGGTGAAAATATTTCTATAACAAAGATATTGCATCAGAATGGTTACTCAGAAGTCCAAGATGATGGATTTCTAATCCATGACAAACTCTCATGATGATAGAAGAAGTGTTAGATGGATATGTTCCAGTTTGACCCTTGCCAAAATGTTATGAGCTAGCAAGAAATAAAAGAGCTATATCCAACTATGATATACTCTAATGATCAAAGCTATATGAAACCGTCAAATAAAAAATAGTGTTCCAAAAAGACCAAAGTACAATGAAATCAAGCATTACATTCTCTGTGATGAATTCTAGAAAAGAGAAAGTGGTTCTCCAATAAATATCTCCACAGATGAGCAGATAAGCAGACATTTTGGTAAAATCCTTTGTCCAATATGAAAGAGTTTGCGTACTAAAGAAACAACTGGAGCTCATGGAGATGCCTTCCTTATTGAAAAAGGAAGAGATGGCTACGAGGTTGCGAGGGAGCACTGATGTGTTATTGATTTATGGATAGTCATTTTTCAAGTTTGAAAAATGGTCTAGGATGAGGAGTTCCTTTCCAGTTTGGAAAGTGGTTTGAGATTTCTGACGGTCAAGCATTTTCTAGTTCGGAATATGGTCCAGATCGAATGATCATTTTCGTAATGAAAATGGTTCGATGGATTTTTGATGTACCATATACATCGATTCCCCTTGTGGTTAACATAGGGAATGGTATAGGACATTCTCTCTTCTTAACGATCACTCTAAGTAGTGGTCAAGAAGATTGGTTTGCCTCATCGGACAATCATTCTGTCGAAGCTCATAGTTGTGAGTAGTTTCAAAGAATGGTCCATTTTGGAGGTTGGTGCAGGACAATCATTTCCTTAGGAAATGGTTCGGACAGTCATTCCCTAGGGCAGATTCATTCTCTCCAGGTTGCACCTTGTTTAGTGCTGGAGGAATGGCCCAAATAGGTGAATTGTCCAGGTTCAACAATCAGGGATAGGCATTCCCTAGGTTAGATTCATTCTCTCCAGGTTGCACTTTGTTTAGTGTCGGAGGAAGGGTCCAGATAGATGAATGGTCCGGGCTAAAAAATTGGGACAATTATTCTTCCTTGCTTGAGAAGAATAGTATAAATAACTCATCAATTATGTTTTACCTTATTCTTCCTTGTTTCAGAAGAATAGTATAGACAACTCATCAATTATTCTAGATATCATAGATGTGAGTGGAAGAATGGCCCAGATGATTCAGTTTATATCATAACAATATTTTTCTGTGCAGGTTGTTGATATGATTGTTATGGAGACTGTATGTCTCTGGACAATAGATTTATACTACTGTAGTGGATGTGTTCCACTGATTGTGAGTATATGTCACTGATCAAGTATCTGTGTGCTACTTGGTGGGGCAGTGTACCATTGGATTGTAGTTGTGTGCTACTATGGATAGACACAGTTGTGTTCTATTGAATGACATTGTTCTGATCACCTTGAAGACTATCAGTAGTGTCCAAAATGATTATCATCTAGATGGATGATCAATGGATAGACATTTCCCAAACATAAAATGGTTCAGAACATTTATTCATCTAGGACATAGGTTAAGATTAGAAGAATGAATCTTGTGTCACTCTGTGGAGCGTGTGACTTATCCAACATCATGTCTGATTACTCAACTAGAGTATGGTTTCTAGAGATGATGGAGCTGATGAAACTAATAGTGATGATGGCTCTCATGATCTAATCATGAGATAGTCTATATGACTATGTTGATGCTACCAGGTGAATGGTATGTTTTCTCAAGACCATTACCTTCAATACCTCCCTAGCTAGGAGGGAGTGTTGATATTATGGTAGTTGTAGGAGGTATTTACCTCCACGTGTAAACCTGATGAGAATAGAATATTTCGGGAAGCAAAAAGAAACCCTAATTAGTTGGCTAATATCCCTAGAAGACAAGTCATCTCAAGAGGATAACTTGTATTAGTTTATTAGCCTCCAAGAGAAGAAGTTGGCTAAAGGAAATATTATATGCTAGGTAAATAGGAACACATAATGAGAAGTCTACCTAATTAGTTTGCCAGTTTTAGTACAAATACAGGAGGCGGGTCTTCATTCTGGCAAGCATTCTCAGAACTGTAGAAGTAACACATGTACGAACTACAGTTGGCTATTTTGTGTGCAAGTTTGGAGGAGAGATGTCGTTGTAGCTGCTGCAGTTAGCAGATTTCCGTTTTGGCCTAGACTCTCTCTTGGTTATGGTTTGGACTCTTTGATCATCTTTTGCTACTCCTATCTAGTGTGCTATCCTTGGAGAGAGGTGTGCTATCTTGTTTGGCTATATACCCTAGGGTTTGCTTCCAGAATGATTCTCTGTCAAGGTTAAGGTGCTCGGGGGTGGATTCGGCCTATGGTTGGGTGACAATAGTGATATTGTCTATGATTAAATGAGCACATCCATTATATTCTAACACCCCTTCCTCTGGTTCTTCTGGTTCACTTGGTTGGACTTTGGTGGTAGCGACCGTGGCACTGGGTTCAACATTAATAATCTGCTTCCCTCCTTTAGGATTTGACTCGGAATCAAAATCAGCCTCCAACTCGAAAGCCTTCAGCTTGGGCATGAGGGACAGCTTGGAGTGGCCTTCGTCAGTGTTGTGCCAAGGAATTTTATGGTACTAACACCATTTTCTCGTGTCCTTCTTCGTCTTCTTGTTTCCCTTCTTGTGTTGCGTCTTGGACGGATTTTCCCAAGGGAGACCATATCGACCTGGTCCCTTGCTGTGTGGTTTGGGGTATCCTTTTCCCTACTTCGGTTGTGAGCGGTTTGCAGATCCAAACTCTCATTGTTTTTGCTTAAATTGCTGCTCTATCTTCACAACATATCTATAAGTCATGCCCAAAGAGGCGATGTCCAGGAAATCCATTGCTGTTTGGATGTATATATGCAAACAAATGCAGTATTTGAGCACCAAATGATGCTCATAATATTTGATACCCAATTTGGTGCGTAGGGTATGGAAAATATTGGTGAAGTCTAGTACTGTCTGGTCCCTTTCTTGACGTAGGGTGGTCCATCTGGTGTACTGGTCCTCATAGCTTCCAACATGGTAGTATTGTTCTTTAATGGCATCCCGAAAGGAATCCCATGTAGGGTCGACCACAAAAATTGTAGATTCCTACACGACCCTTTACTTAGAGTAAGTATCCCACCAATATTTAACATGGGGAACGACCTTGAGGAGTAAAAAAGTGATATTTTCCTTATTGGAAAAATTGTGGACCGAAAAATATCCTTCGAGCAGATTTAACTATTTATCTATAACATCTGCATCTATTAGTCCTTCAAATAATGGAATATCAAAGTTTACCTTGATATATCAGTCCTTGAAGGGGGTTTCATGGCCACTTGATGAAGATGCTTCTACCGTGGGCAATCGTCGAAGGATTTGCGCGAATTTTGCCATCCTTTCATTCATTTTTTGCACAAGGGCTTCGTCGAGAAACATTTTAATAGGATCTCCTACTCCATCATATTTCTTTTCATCTCCCATGGGTTTTTATTGGGATGAGTGTGATCGATCTAGTAATGGATCGATTGGTTCTAGGCCCAACTTCTTGTACCCAGACCTTGTTGGGGACATGCACGAAGAAAAATAAATGAAGAGAAGACCACTATGATTCCACTCATATGGATTTAGGAGCGGAACAAACTGATTAATAGACTGAATACAATAAACACAAATATAGGAAGAATAACACAAATATCTAGTGAATGATATCTTCTATTAAGTAATGAAATAGGATGAAACTATAAAACTGCAGAACTAAAACTTGCTCAAATGGTGGTAGCTATCTCTGAGAAGAGATGTGTCTGCTACATGCATATGTCTGAGTAGAATGGAAAACAATGAGGCTCCATAGACCTTTTTGATATTATTCATGAATTCCAAAACCCTAGACATCCAAAATACTAACCCTAGAAGGTGAAACGCCAAAACTTATGTGGGGCCTATAGGTAAGTTGGTGTAGTTTGGTATCTCAACTTCCTAGGGCCATAAATGTTTCATACGATCTCCGTTTTAGGCACGTGATAGCTCGCTGGAAAGGTCTTTCAGAGAAATACACATTCTTCCATCAGACTCTGACTCTGTCCACAGTCTGACTGGGACGAGTAAAAAAAGCAACGTTTAGGGGCCCAAAAAAATCCTAGAAGTACAACAAGATGTGCTAACATGAAAACATACAAAATTAGTCAGTTGGATTAGGCGAGAGGCCACTCGTATCCACCTGGAGAGTGTGTGAGGCTTCATAGAACCCTAGAAGTGTAGAACTCACAATTATAAAGTAGTACAAAAAGACATGATGAATAAAAAATAGACATGATGTGCCAATTGAAATAGGTGGGTGGCCACCAATATCCACCTCGATCAATGCAACACAGAGGTAGAAGGGAATTTAGAGGAGAAAATACTTAATCATATCGATACAAGAAGAAGGAAAAGCAAAGAAGTAAGACTGAATGCCAACATTAGGGATTTCAACATGGGATATGTTATACTGGATTTAGGCTCTCAAGTAATTGTATTACCTAAGAAGACATGGCAGTGTATGGGAGAACCCACACTAGGCTATTCACCTATCTAGTTGAAACTAGAAAATCAACATAGAGTTTTACCAATTGGAAGGCTTAAGGGTGTGACAATAGATTTGGATGTAGTGCACACTATGGCAGATTTTGAAGTGATAGATATAGTGGATGGCACAACACCTTACCCAACATTTATTGGATTAGATTGGAAATTATATAACCAGGATATAATCAACCTAAATACAAGAAAAATTACTTTTGAATCACGTGAATATAGAGTCATTGTACCATTGGATCCTTCAGAAGGAGAAAGTTTTGTAGAGGAATTTTTTTTTGATCTGAAAGAAATAAACTCGTTGCACAGAACCACTGCGCGAGAAGAGGATTATGCCAACCCAACTGTAGATGGGGTACTCAGCGGGAGAAGCATTACATCTTAAGCTTATGAATCAGAGGCAGGTTTGGAGAATTGGCAACAACAATTACATGAAGTTTCCACAAGGAGGTGCACAAGAATCAATTGTGTAGTAAGATGGGTTGGTACAGAGATAAGAGAACCTCCCATTTTTCATTGTCTAATTGAAGTAGAGGAATTCTTGACAAAATATGAAGAGGAAGTGTTAGAAAATCAGAGGCTCTTAGCCCTATATTTCACTCAGGAAAACACCTGCAAGATGGTGGGGTGCAATAAAAGAAACAATTTAGGACTGGTATCAGTGTAAATGACTATTGCACATTATATTTGGTGCATAACAGGGGAGAAATGGAGTTCAGAAGTATGATGGGAAAGGCATACCAGTTGAACAATTGGAGAAGTGCATAACACAATGGAGGATGATACCACTAGAGGAATGGCCTCATCACTTTATCCATAAATTGGAAGGAATCCCTACAGGGAACTGGTACATAGACCAGGAGATGCACAGAGGCACTACATAATGGACATGATCACAGCATAATTTTTTAGTAATATTCTCATTCAAACATGAAAACCCCAACATTGATTTAGTGCTGAAGCTGATACGGGGAGTGATATTTGTTGATGAACCAGAGGTTGAAATCATGACAAAATATCAACAACATAACAAAAATACAATTAATTACTTACTCTCATGCTATCATGTCAAAGGGGAAGCATTAGATGAAGATGACCCATGCAACATTCATATTACAGAGAGTGAAGGAGAGAGAGAGATGGAAGTTCCATCTCTGGAGTCAAAATTATTTGATGCACCAATAAAAGTTAATAAATTCAACATTAGGATGAATGACAATATGAAAATGGCAAGTATTAGAGATTATTGGGATGAGAAAACAGTAGAAAGAATAACAAAGTTATTGCACAAGTACAATGATCTATTTTCAATGACTTTTATAGAGATGAAAAGAATAGAAGGAGAGATAGGTGAGATGAAGATACCTATCAAACATAAGGCTAGACCTGTTAAACAAAGACCTTACAGACTGAATCCAGTTTATAAGCAGAACGTGAAAGCAAAATTTGACCAAATGTTAGAAGCTACCATTATAGAATTGGTAGAGGAATCTGAATGGATCAGTCCCATGATAGACCAAGAAAATAAGCAAGGGGGGGTAAATATTTTTGTAGATCTGAGGAAACTTATTGATGCTTTCTTACATGACCCTTTCCCTACCCCTTTTATAGATGAAGTCTTAGATAATTTTGGAGGCCAAGAAGAATTTCATTCACAAATGGATTCTCAAGATACCATCAGTTCAAAATAGCTCCAGAGGATAGGTATAATACTACTTTTTCTATAGAATGGGGATCCTACCAATATATAGTCATGCCCTTTGGACTGAAGAATGCACCAGCCATTTTTTCAAGAGTAGTCGTATTTCTTTTAAGAAATTCATACATCAGTTTCTAGAAGTATATTTGGATGACTGGATTGTATACAGTTTTTTAAAGGACCATGTAGAAGTGTTAAGACTAACGTTGGAAAGATGCATGCAATGTTAGATATCATTAAACATCAAGAAATGCATTTTTGGTACACTTTTTGGGATATTGTTTGGACATATAGTGTGTAAACAAGATTTACTAGTTGACCTTGTTAATATTGTAGTCATTGTAAATTTACCGTCACCAAATTCAGTGTGCCAGTTAAGAGAAACACTGGGACATACAGGCTGTTACAAGAAGTTTATAAAGGGGTGTGTGCAAATCAGTGCACCAATAGAAAAACTATTAAAGAAGGACACGAGATTTTTGTGGAATGAGGAATATAACTAAGGATTGGACAATCTAAAGGAAAATATCGTGACAACACCTATATTAGTATTTACAGATTGGGAAAAGACATTTCATGTGCACATAGATGTATCAACTATAACACTTGGAGAAATTTTGGTGCAACTAGGAGTAGGGGACTTAGACTATACTATAGCCTTTGCAAGAAGAAAGTTGTCAGAATATGAACATAACTAAAAACCCACAGAAAGAGAAGGCCTAGCCATGGTATATGCACTTCAGAAATTTAGGCATTATTTACTGGGTAAACACTTTAAAATGTTCACAGAACATTCTGCACTCAAATATCATTCAACAAGCCAGTGTTGGGGGGGAGGATATGTAGATGGCTATTATTATTCCAAGAATTCAATTTTGAAGTGATAGTCAAACCAGGGAAGCTGAATGTAGGACATGATCACCTATCAAGGGTAACCAATGGAGAAGAACCTACTAACTTGGAAGACAACTTCCCTGATGCACAATTATTTTCAGTACAGGTAGTTGATGAATACTTCAGTGATATTATTGAACAATTAAATACATGAGTTGTGCCACATGACTTTATCACTATGGAAAATACAAATCCGGTAGTCAGAGCTATAGACTATCAACTCATTGTAGGTCATTTATACAATATTCTCACAAATAACATTTTGAGAAGGTGTGTACTGGAACATGAACGACCCATAATTTTGGTAGAATCTCATGAAGGTATAGATGGAGGACACTATGCAGGAAAAAACACCACACAAAAGGTATTTCACGAAGGATTATGGTGGCCAACAATCCATACATATGCCAAGGAATATTTCCAGAATGTGATGTCTATCAGAGGGTTGGCAAAGCCAAAAAAATGGATGAGATCCCCTAAGACCACAAGTGACTATGCAAGTATTTGAAAAATGGACAATGGACTTTGTTGGAACTATTAATCCACCAAAAAAAATTCCACAAGCAAGGTATATCATTATTGTGACCGAATACTTAATGAGATGGGAAGAAGCATCACCCGTCAAAGACTGTAGCACAGAGACAACAACACCCTTCTTGTTTGAGCAAGTAATCACCAGATTTGGATGTCATAGGATATTGATGAGTGACCAAGGAAATCATTTAATTAATAATACCATCATGGATATGACTGAGGAGTTTAAATTTTATCACCAGAAGAGTACACCATATTATCCTCGGGAAAATAGGACAACATAAGATTTTAATAAGATTTTGGAAAATGCATTGACTAAGATCTGTAATGTGAACATGGTTGATTGGGACTTGAAAACACCAGAAGTATTATGGTCATACAGGACCACATGTAAGAAGTTGATAGGACATACACCATTCAGACTGGTGTATGGACATGAAGCAGTGGCACCATTAGAGTTTCTGGTACCCAGGCTACCCGTAGAAACAATTACCAACATGAAATAAAGTGGTGCAATACATGAGAGGATAACCCAACTGATCGAAATGGAAGAGGACATGATTGTGGCATGATTTCACCAAGAAGTGCATAAATCAAGTGACAAATTCTACCATGAAAAACATATTAAAATGAAAAGCTTTAAGGAGGGAGACCTAGTTCTTCTCTATGACAACAAATTTTTGCAACACCCTGGTAATTTTGGAATGCATTGGCTAGGACCATATGAAGTAAAGAACGTCACATATGGGGAATCTGTGCAACTAAAGGAATTAGGAGGAATAAAACTGAAAGGCATGATCAACGATAATCAAATGAAAATGTACAAGAACAATCGACCTAGTAAGAAAGACATGTATATAATGTACTATAGTAGATATTAGGAAAGCAAAAAAAAAAATTTGCGCACAACAATTACTACGATAACATATAAAGATAATGTGCAGGAAAATTTTAACTTCGCACAAATGCATGGAAAAAGTGAAAAATAATTACGACCCGGTATATAAAGTGCAGAAAGCACACATCAGTTTGACACTTAGTGATTTTTTTTATCACAGAGCAAGATACAAGTGCATTCCCTAGATAGAAATATGTGACGAAGAGAGTGAGTGTGCAAATTAGATAAAATATGACACCACCAAAGTTTGGAACCCCATGCCAGTATGTACGGATTACTCAATAGGGAGAAAGGCAAAAGGAAAGGGTGAGGGCACCCGAGAATGCTGTCGAGATTGAGGATGTCACTGCTTCAGACATAGAGTCAATCAACCCGACACAGGTTGAGAAGGAAACATTGATAACAACACAAGGGGAAGTAGGGCAGAGTGCCGACAACTAAAATGATATTTCAAACCCTAAACCTGAAACACCTGCTAAACCTGATGAAACAACGGGTCAACAAGAGGGTCATGATGAAGAAGAGGTGATGGTAGAGAACGTCACCAATTGCCCAGACTCCGAGAGGGAGGAAGATGACAAAGAAACAATAGAGGCAGACCCATATATTATCTCATAGAGAAAAAAGGTGAAAGACACTACACATATTATACTTCCATACCTCCTAGACGCAGTGGTCACTGTGGATGACATGTTGGGAAAAGTACCTAAACTGAGGTACTCATACCATTATGTGTGTGATGAGACCAAATTCCCAAATTTGTCCAAAGAAACCTACTTAGAAAACATAGGGGAAATTGGACCCGTGAGAAAACCTATAATGGAGCTCGCACAATGGATAACAGGGTTGTACAAATCCAGAATAATGAACCTCCTGGATATACCACACTTGAGGTGCAGTAAAAACATTGGGAACTCCATCAAACAATTATTATCCCAGGTACATGGCGAGATCCTTTGGATGGATAGGCCGGTATAGTTGGATGTGGAATTGATCGCCAAGATTACAGGCTTACCTATAGTTGACACACAACTAGAGGAGTACTTGGACAACAAGGTGTGCGAGAAGGAAATAAACAAGCTGGTAACAACATAATTTGGCACTGGTAGGGGAAACAAGGTCATTGTGCTCAAAGAAATTAATGACAATGCAACAAGGTTTTCCAACAAGATTATGGCTTGCAATATGCTACATAAATGCAGGAAAGAATAAGCTCTAGCAGGAGTCATCACAGTGCATGAAAGGAGTGATGTTCATTTGGGCACCATACCTCCTAAACCAATTTTTTGTTGATTGTAGAGATGCAGAGGATAATGGAACTGAGTTCCATTACTCTTGGCTCATCATTCTTATGGCTTTGGGCGGGTGGCAGGAGTCAAATTTTTCATCCTTCCTCGATAGGAAAGGAAAGTGCTATGTGGCTAGATATGAGTCCCTCTGGTAGGATAAGGACAATAAAAATCAACATGAAAATAACAAAATATTTAGGATGTTGTTTGAAGAAATACAACAATGCACAACCAATGTGTGGCACATTCCTATGGAGGTATTCCAAGAAATTGAAGGGATAATCAAATTCAAGGAATCCAAGCATGGCATGTGGATCCAGGCCGCAAGGGATCCAAATAAGGCATAGATGGAGATGCGATATTGCATCACAAAGGAATAATTTGACTGGATAATCAGAGACTGGCCAACGTAGTGGAAGATTCTAGTAGAAAAACCAACAACAAAACCAACCATAACACAATCCACCAATCCCAAGGAAAAGGTTGAAGCAGGTTCCTAAAAAAAAACAAACAACCCAACCGATAACACTAGAAAGGATGCAACGCAGAATCAACCATCAGGAAGTAGTGCAATGCCCAGAAGACCAAGGAGGAAAACAAAAATGACCAGGAAATCCAGCCAACAGGATGTCAGAAAGGGGGACACTTCATAAGTTGGTGAAGAAAGGGTACATGGTACAATGAGTGTGGTACAACCCTCACAGACGAAAAGGAAGACAACACAGGTAGCAGAGATGCACAAAAAGAGGAAGTATACCACGAAAGAACTAGTCATCACCCTCATATAGGATGATGCTAAATTCATTGTGGACAAGGTCCAATATAGAGGGGAATAGGTGGCACATGTTGTAGAGGCACAAAGAGAAGAGATCATGACCAAACTCCTGGAAGTCCATGAAACTCTACAAAAATTATAGAGTCAAACAATACAACAAACCACAACTCAACGACATGAAAAGACATAATGACCCCCTGTGCAGAAAGAAGGAGAGGAGACAGTTCGGTTGGTAGTACAGGGCATGGATACATTCACAATCACTCGCTAAATGATAAAAATGGATCAAGAGACCTCAGAGAAAGAGAATGGATAGGGGAGTCACCGAAATGTTACAAATCACCTTCGACCCACTAAACTCAGAGAAAGAGAAGGAGAAAGAACACATTGATAATCTAGAGCAAGCGCTAACAACAGTATACGCCCACATCCCAGACAACATGAAGGCACTAGAGAGGAGCGCAGAAGAAAATATAAAAATTATGTCACATACGATCGAGGGATATAGAAAGGAAATTGAGGAGCTAAAATAAATCTTAATGCTACAACTCCTCTTGAGGTTTTAAAATAAAGAGAAAAATAATTTTCACTTCAGATAGTGGAGATGGAAAAAGAAGCAAGGGAATCGCAAAGCTGTTCGATAGAACTATGCAAATTTGGACCATTTTAGAGGAGGATGAAAAGGTCCAATATTTGGACCAACAAGAGGAGAAAATCAACGCTTCCATACAAGAGTTAAAGCAATGACATAAAACAATGAATATTACAGAGCGCTTGAAGGGCACCCAAGAAATGAAGACTTTGCAGACATAGTTAAAGACAACGCAGATGAATAAGCAAGAAAGACAAGACCAATTGGAACCCCTCTAAGAACAGGAAACACAAATGATTGGGCACCTGGAGGAAGAGAATATAAGCATGGCACATGAACATTCATAGGGTGCAACAATACTACAATAAGAGATAACAACACAGATAGTCGAGGCGCTCACAGACAAAGCTGTGTAGATGAGGGAAAAAGGAAAGGAAATAGTAGAGAAGTTCCACAGTTTGGAAAAGTCCATATAGGGAGTGTTCACTACTTGAGTGGCTCGGGACGAGCCACATGTCAGTGTTGGGGGCCTATTAGGCACAGACCTATTTTGAGAAGGTAGTCAATTTTGGGCGGAGGCCTATTTTGAGAAGGAAGTCTATTTTAGGTGCATGCCTATTTTTGGAGAAAGATATGTTTTGAGAAAGATCTATTTTTGGAAATGAAGACCTAATTTTGGAGTGTGCGCAACAGGTGGCAAGAAAGAAACATGCAAAAAAAAAGGAAAAACAACATGCAGGAGGAAAAACAAAGTGGAACATAGGCAGACAAGCCTAACCATGATAGGGTTAGGGTTTTTGACAATATTGTAACGACTATAGGCCATAAAGTAGTATAAATAAGGACCTATGAGGTCTAGAGAGGGAGGAGAGATAGATCAGTTGAAGAGATGTCAAGAGGGATGTCAGGTGAGGATAGAGAGAATTGATTATTTTGAGTTTGTGGGTTGTTGATGATTGTAATAAGTCTTGTAGAGGAGTTGAGTAAGGTAGTATTTGAGGGTTAGGTCAAAATATGAGGAGCCTAGTGTGATATAGTCATCTTCACAAAGGGTTCTTACGCTCAATATTGATTGTATTATCGAAGACGTAATGCAGAAAGCGCAAGAGCAACAGAAGAAATAAAAGAGTAGAGAAGCCAGATCTTTGTGGACGTAGCCCCAGGAGGGGGTGAACCATGGTAAACCTTGTGTGTTGTGTGATGGTTAATGGATTCTTTACTTTATTTTGATCATTATCTTAAGAATGAACGATTAAAGTAGCTTTATCATCATGCATGAATAAGTTTAAAGACAAATAAATCATAGAAGTATTTGAATGATTAACAAGGATAATGCATAAGGAAGAAAGAACCCAATCCCAATATCCACTCATTCATAGACTTCAAACACATGAGTATTGCAGTCCCCCCTTAAAATCTATCTCAAGTGAGACTACACTGTGCACCCTGTGCATAGCATTTCCTTCTGGATTACCAAGAGGGTTGATAGTTTTTTAGGGTTGTTTGGAAACCTGTTTGAGAGTAGAAACTGGGTCAACCCAAGAAGAAGTTAAAGAAACCAACAATATCATATATTCCATAGTAGTTTATATTCAGAACCCTCTATGGTACCTTCAACGCAACATTACCCTTCGATTGTACCACACCATCCTGAACCAATGGTGAATTTATAAACTAGGAACATATTCCTGTATGCATATCTCTCACATCAATGGGACGTGAAAATTCTTTTGTCATCAAATAAAACTCTTTTCACTCAATCTCATACCCAAATAGAAATTATCCCTTAATATCATCATACAATGAGATATCCTTCCTCTTATGACCAAGGTTAGTTCACAAAAGCAAAGATCCTCACACAAATATATAGAATAATCATTCCAAGTGCATGGTATCTCTCATATGTGAACATTCTTCTATCTTCAAATAAAACTCTTTTCAGTCCGTATCATACCCAAATATAAATTCTCCCTCACTATCATCATACACTAAGATATTCCACAATATTGTATCCTTCCTCTTGCGACCAAGGTTAGTTCACAAAAACAAAAGTTTGCGCACACATATATAGAATCATTAGTGCAAGTGCATGGTCTTTGTCATACACACACACACAAGCAGATGATCACAAATCAAGAATGTTCTTCTATATAACCATGCCACCTACAAAACAATATCATAAAAGGACTATTCTCAACTGGGATAAGCATCACTTACATGTGTATAGTTATCTAGGAAAGGAAATGTAATTTCATAAAACATGCAAATAACACAACAATATAACACAAACGCATACATACAACCACACATGATTCAATAGAGAAAAAATTAATTCTTTTATTCATTTGCATACAATACAATACAACATCTTTATGGCCGTACATGATCCTAAAATATTTGTTGGGTTTCTAGGTCGAAGTCCATGTAAGCCTCAATTACTTCTTTCTCTCATTGTCTCTCATGACCTCTCCTCTTACGACCTCTGCAAGCTCCCTTAGTGAGCTCTTTGATGCTATGTTTTATTCCTTCAGAGACTGTTCACTTCAGTTTTCCCATCGGACTCCTCACACCCTTTCATCTTCCAGCATCATATTCGTCCTTTTCTAGGTGAATCTTCACCTTCGTGCAACCTTCCAACTTCCACCAACAACACACTCTTCATCAATGCTTTATTCCCCTTTGTAACAATTTTCATTCTCCTTCCATGCACTTGTCTTCTACTTATTCTATAGAAATGTGTTTGTCCTGTAGAAACACCCCATTTGTTGTACTACCATACTTTGCATCTACAACATTATTGTCACTTCACGTAGCCTATCACATTATATCACCTACAAAAACCAATCTTTGTCATAATATCTCAATCACGTACGGCAACTGCCTTTGTTCTGTCATCTCCAAGATGGCCGAGATGCTCCCGAATAACATCCCCTTTGGTGTGGTGCTTTCTCTAGTGGCTATGTGGGATTGGTGTTTGGAGAATATACACTGTGAAATATTTTTGTAGATGTACAAAATCCTTCCATATTCTGGAAAATTGATTATTATGAACATGATTATATAGGCCTTGTATATTTATGATATATCTTATTGGCTTCCCAATAGGGCTCAACTCCAAAAATTGGTGTAGCATCTACGTTCATAGATGTGGGCCAAGGACGGTGGACCCTATAGCTTTCATATGGTACCTTGGGATGTTTCCATTATTCCTTTAAAGGATGAGAGAGGTATATGATTAAATAATATTGTGACTCAAGGTAACATATTAGTTTTGAAATGGATAATCGAGTGTCTGGAGGGATGATATCCTTCGAAATTATTGTTGAGGCATCATCTTCTCACTACACAACATATTGTCTCATGTAACTAACTTGGTTTTGTGGAAAATGTTATTACTCCAAGAAACTCCTTAGGGTTGTAGACTAAGGATGCTTGGTAACTTAATAAATCATGAATAATGAAGTGTGGATCAATGGGATAATAGAGAGTAGATATTGGGAAGACAACTCACAATGCAATTGAATGAAACAGTGCTTTTAGGAATCAATGACCAGACAGAGTAATATCAAAAGATATGGAGAAAACT